>JAXQQM020057924.1:0-103009 GCA_034641835.2 Pinus albicaulis | reverse complement strand
ATGGTTTGCCCTATCCTCTAGTTATTTCTCCAAAGGTTGTTTTGAAGGTTTCCCTAAGAGTAATCTGAAAGCAAGTCTAGATTTTAATATATCTTGCTTGATCTTGAGCTACACTTTGTTTTATTATCTGTTTTCATCCCTTCTGAAAGTAGTCATGTGGATTACTGGATTGTTTTTCTGATAAGTTAGCTTTAATACAAGCTTGTCCAAAGAAGTTTATGGTTAGCCCTGTCTTTGGTTGGTTTCAAACAGTTGCTTAAAA
The DNA here is from genome assembly GCA_034641835.2 of Pinus albicaulis. NCBI lineage: Eukaryota > Viridiplantae > Streptophyta > Pinopsida > Pinales > Pinaceae > Pinus > Pinus albicaulis. Next base: position 102,747 of record JAXQQM020057924.1, on the reverse strand, counting down.
AGGCTTTTCTTGTATGGAAATTTGATAAATCCTTGTTGAAATTATTGAATTTTTCCACCTTATCAACACTTTTAATGTTCCATTCCATCATTTAATCTAAAGGATCTTTTGATATAGATGACTTTCCCCTTGGACCACTCTTGGAATTGTTGCACAATTAAACCCTTTTGTGACTCCATTGCCCAATGGTTTAAAGTTGTTTTCACACTAATCCTATCTGCAAAACACTTCTCAATATACTTGCATCTTCACCTCTTTTGAACTTTTTCATTTTGTGATATTCCATCCAATTAAATATCATACCTGACCAACCAAACAGACAAAAAAACCCTTGTTCTTAATAACTAGCCTCATACCATACTAAAAGCCTTAAAGATAAATCAATCTTTGCACTTATAGAGAGATCCCTCTTTGGATTTAGGAGGGCTAGATCCTAGAATCCCAAAGTGGTTAAATGGTGTAGTCTCTGTAGCATTTAGTCTTTCCACTCTGCTAAATTACAGAGGCCCAACATCTTCTAGCAACCATATTGGGGAATCTAAAGTAATAGATAACTTCACAACTCAGATAACCCCATTTTAACAAATGAACCAAGTGTCTGCCTAGAGTGGTTTTGATTGTTGATGGTGAACAACTTTCCAGCTTTGAATTCAAGTAAAATTCCTTCACCTGGTGACTCCACTGAACATCAGTAGAGCAAACACTCAGCATTCAGTGCAGTATAAAGTAGCTCTCTTCAAGCACTGCCAAAGAAAGTGGTAATCATGATAAGACTTATTTTGAATCAGTGAAAAACTAAGTAACCGTTACAATTCTCATAGAGACTTATCAAACCTTGAAGGAATCAGCTAGTTAAGCCATAAGAGTAAAATATGTTTGTCTCATCACCTTAGCTAAGTGTTGAAACATATTTAGGACACTCTCATAACCCATAGGACTGTAAAAACTCAGAAAAGCAAAAAATGTTTTAGGTTTTCTTCATAATAAACATGGTGGTGGAACCATAAAACATTTTATCTTCACAAAAGCTAAAAATTTTCCACCTGCTGACTCCACAATCCTAAACAGACCTAAAGACTCCACTTGGAAACCCTTTATCATAACATCATACAAACTCAATTAATAAGACTTAAAGGATTAAAGTTTGCTTGCTAAAGATCAGTTAGCCTACTGAATATTTTCATATTTGGTTAAAATTTTCTCGTTGTTTGGTCTGAAAACATAGCATAGTGCCTTCTAGAAGAATTCATACTAGAGCCTATCCTGACCCAAATCCTACTGAGATAGTTGGAAACCCTAAAAGAATACTTAGGAAGTCTCCTAAGGCCAAAGCTTCAGCTATTTTCAGTTCACTCCTTAGAGCTAAGTCTATTCCTGAAAACCTTACAGCTCTATAAGAATCACAAGTTGACTTAAGAAACCCATTTAGAACTAGGTCACTTGGTGATATAGACCAGATAGATTTTGAGTCTCCATCTTCATCCCAAGATAGAATTGAACATCTTGGTAGCAAAGAAACTACACCTGATTTACATTTCCTTCATAATTTTGGTTTCTCTCATCCTAGATCTGCTCAACAATCTCTTGCTGGTCCATCCACATCTGTTCTCCACACACCCACTGTTCAAACCACACCATTTCATCAACCCCCTCCCATTTTTCATCCCTCACTTGTAAACCCCCCATTTTTCTCACAACCTCCTATCATGGCAACATGGTATGCTCCCCTAGTCCTTCCTTTACCTCTAGTCAATATGCCACAGGACTATCAGTCCAAGATACCATTATTTGATGCCAGTGGTACTACTGCTGCTTCACAACATGTGGACAAGATAAATGACTACTTTGATAGAAATGAGATTGATGATGAAACTGTCAAACTTAGGTTATTTGCTCAGAGTTTAGGAGGAGAAGCAAGAAAATGGTTCAAAAGGTTAACCCCTAATAGTATTAATGATCTCCAAGCCCTTCATCAGTTATTCCTAAACAAGTGGGAAGTTAAGAATAATCCTCTCCAAATACTTTCAAACTAAAACAACCTCAAAAGAAAGACTGGGTAAAGTGTTCAAGCTTATTGCGCTAGGTTCAATAGTGTTTATAATGCCCTCTCCCTAGACTTAAAACCTCCACAAGGCTGAGCCTTGAACAATTTTCCCGAAGGATTTGATCCTGAAATGGCCTATCATCTAAGAGAAAGAGACACTCTGACTCTAGAAGATATGCAGAAAGGAGCCTTAGCTGTGGAAGTAAATCTGATGGAGAAAAAGAGCTAGAATGAGGAATGAGAAGAAAGTATCATTTAGGGAGTAATTTGTACCTTCCACATCTAGCTCGAAAATGGAAAGAATGATGGAGGAAATGATGAAAAAGATGAGCATACTTGAGAGAGCACAAGCTAGTCAAAACCGATCAACTCCCTAAAACAGAAATCAGTCTCAAAACCAAAATCAGAATTTCAGAAGAAACCAACCTCAAAATAGATCAAGAGACTTTGATCAGGAGATTGTTCCTCCTTTTCATCAAAACTATGTAAGTGAGGTTGAAGAAACAATTGAACAAACAGAGGAAGATGACATAAACATGTTGGTAGTAGATAATGAACATTTTGATATTCCTGTTAATAGAAAACAAGGTCTATACACACCCTATGATGATAAAAGAGAAGAGGATGAATATTATTATCAAGAGCCGGAAAATTTCATCATAGAGACCCCAAAGGAATATGACCTTAGGAGTAAAAATAATCAGGAAACTCCCAAAACCAAAAAATCTGATAATTCTATAAAAAACAGCCATGTGAACAAAACCAAAGTTAAAAAACAAAAAGACAAAATAGTGGTTGTAAAATCTGATCAAAACAAAGAGAAAGGCACTCATATTAATGAAAAACAAAGTGCAGACCACAACAGCATTAGCACCTCAGCTAGTTCTCCAATTAAAACAATTTTGACCAATGTAAATAGAGGAAATCAGTAAACTGATTTTACTGATAGAGTGGTGATTAATAAGGCTGAAACAAACATTGTAAAAAATCAGATGCCTTTCAGTTTGGAACAGGAAATTGCCAAGATAAAAATATTTGTTCCTCTCACTGAATTAGTCACCCAAGATGTATATAGATCACAAATTTTGAAAGCCTTCAACATAGCAGAAAATAATGACATCGTCAACCTCAATGATGACCAACCAGAGCTCTTATTTGGTCCAAATATTGAGGGAAGATACGAAGAAGGACCAGTTCCTCCATTTTATGTTCGTTTGAAAATTCATGACAAAATTTTACACAATGCCATGCATGACTCAGGGGTCTCTCATAATTTAATGCCCAAATTAGTAATGGAGAGCCTAAGCCATTACAGGTTAAAATACCTCGTCATCATCTTAGAGGAGAAGATAAATATGGAAGGAATACAAAGACCTAAACTAAACCTATTTCTGCCAAGGTAACGCCTCACTATAACAACACAAGAGTGTTATAACACACCTGATCAGTGAATAGGCCACGTTAGTGGCTAGGGAAACACTCTGCTTACACTAGAGGGCAGTGTTACCCATGTTTTGAGTTTGGAATGGGAAAAACCCGCGGAGAATGATTTGAATTTCCAGCTTTTTCTCACAAGAGAGTTAGTAAAAAAAGGAAACTGCAAAGCACTAATCTCTTATTAGGCCTTGCCATAAAAAAATGAACTCTCAAAGAAGGCAAAGGCATGGAAGTTGAGGAAACATCTTGGTTTTTTCTATTCATAACTGGCGGAAAGAGAAGGGAAATGATTTCTCTCTCCATCTCTTATAAAATGGAGTTGAAGGCTCTTGGTTCAAGGTCGAAGGATTGTCAAAGTTTTTGAATACTTGTGAAGTAGAGATCATTGTTGTAGTGTGAAGGCCAAAGGTCAAAGAGGTTCATTGAGAACTTGTTGGTCAAGACATCACCACTTTGAGAAATAGAGAGATTGGAAGGCTGAGGAGGGCTTGGTACAACCGACGGTTGTAATCCTCCTTTTTATAAATCAATAGAACTGTATCTGTTTTGTCCATTCTATGCGTTGATATTGTCATTATTATCTAAATCACTTATATAGCATGAGATGAATGGCTTAGATGTGCATTGTTTAAATGTTTATTATATATTGACTTAACTGATAGGAAATATATGTTATGGTAGAGATTACATGGGTGATTTAATTGATTACAGGGCCAAGATTTGGAGCTGGTGAAGGAGAATTCCTACTTCGCTGCCTAGTGCTCTCCAAGAGACTCCAAGATCATTAAAGAGGTAATCTTCAATCTTATTCTATCAAGTTGTTTTAAGTTAATATGAATATGTATGTGCCATCTTTGTGAACTATACAACTAATCTTACTGTCTTCCTCGGGCACCGGAGAGCCCTGAGAGGGATATTCGATAACCAACAACGCAATAATTTTACCCTATAGCAGAATTGGCGACTCCACTAGGGATTTCCCCATAGTTTCCGGACTATTTCTTTCATCCTTTCTTCTTTCCTCTGTTCACAGACCCTTTCGACTAGTATTTATGCCCAGTAGACATTTTAAGAGCTCGCAGAGTTCAATCCTGTTTCTATTTGACCATCTGAAGAACTTTACCCTGGCTAATGCTACCTCTGTTGGTGTTCCAGTGCGTTATAATGTGGGCTCTGCTTAAATACAGTTCGTTAGTTCTGGATTAACATTGTATTTACTAAGAGACAGTGCATTACTCAGCCAAAATTTGTTGTTCACACCCGTGATTGTGTTTTGGTTGTAGATTTTTTTTGCCATCAGTATCTCTCCTTGACTAAATCCCTATGCTTGTTTACTAAGCTGGCATTTCTGTTTTTTTTCTCTTGTTTGAATATTTAGTGTCAAAAGCATTTACTTTTTAGAGAAGAATTTATTTTTTTTATATAGTTTTTATGCATCTAGCTAAGTTAATTATGAAAATTTCAGTTTATAGACTGTTAAGAAGAGGTAGATAGAAGTCTGAATCTTTAAAGTTGAACTATGCTATTTGAATGTTAGTGCATGGATGTTGAAAAGAAACCTCTCCTTGTAGAAATAATCTTCATCGAATTGAATATTTAGAGCATATTTTTTCATGGTTTCTTGAGTCAGAGTCTCATTACATTTCATACATCCACTCCCCATCCGCAATACTAATAATCAAAGTACACTAATAATAAAGCAATAATAAAATCAATCACATTACTTTTTTTGAGCTCACACCAATAGTAGTTCAGGCTAGGATCTTGGGTTAGGAAAATTGAAAAAATCACTCAAGATCTCAAAACTTGAAACTAGAGTCATTAACGAGCGAAATCCTACTGCACTCATATTATCCGAACCATTCCTTTACCGGAGCTCAGCGCGAGACAACACTTGGGTGCACAAGAAGGTAGCCCGCCTTTGACTGCATCTGGTGGGTGTGTTATATATTGGGGTTCCCTTCAGGGATGTCGAAACTAGATCGGGGATCTAGGTATTCTGCCCATGTAGCATGTTGTCCTTGGCCGTGGACCTCCCTGATGATGTATGTGATTTTAGGTATCTTTAGTGGCCATAATTTTTAGGGACTTACACAAGGTGACTGGGACGGGCTGTCCTGGTACCTGAAATAGACGGACCCACTCTGTCTTTGGTCTTTAGGAGGGTACTTGTCTTCACGAGAGTGCTTACTGTTAGGAATCTGTAATTAGCAAGATTGGCAAAGTCCAATCACAGAAACAAAATTATTTCAACCACTTTGGGATTCTAGGATATAGCACTCCTGAATCCGGAGAGCGATCTCTCTAATAAGTGCAAAGATGGATTTGTCTTTGAAGTCTTGGGTAATGATATTAGGATAGTTAAAAGGCTGAGGGTTTTGTTTTTTTTTGGATGGTTGAGCATGATTATTTTTTGAGGGAAAGTTCTAAATAAAAAGAGTTTCAAAGGTGTGAAGTTGCAAGCAATCAGAACAAGCTTTGTCTAGAAACATAGATAATTGCAGGTTTTAGTACATTGGGCTATGGAGTCATAATAAGGTTTAACTGAAATAGCAAGGGGCAAGAGTGGTCCATGGGGCAAGTCATCTATGTCTAAGGATCTCTTTGAAGTTGTATTTATGGAATGAAATGATACAAAAAGAAGGGGAATTAAACACATGAAGAACAAAGAGTAGCCTAGGATCTGGTAAATACTTTGAAACTAGCCAGCCTTTGAAAAACACTTAAGGAAGACACAAAAGTAATCTAAGATCAGGTAAGTACTTCTAAACTAGCCTTCTTTTGATGCACTTTCAATAGAAAAACATTTTAAAACAAAGAGAAACTTGAAGACAACTGTTGAAGAAGAAACTAGTGGGTCGGGCTCACCACAAATCCTCTCCTAGCTCTACTCTACTGGGTAAATTTCAAGACAAACACGAAGATAACACAGAATGGCCTAAGATCTAGTAAGTACTTTAAAACTAGCCAGCTTTCAACACATTCCAAGGGAAAATTTTAGACAGTATTTGGGGATGAAACTAGGACCAGGGCACACCATATCTTCCTTAGTTCATCTCTACTTAACATGAAATGAAAATAACTTTCAAGAATAACAATTAGCTAAGACAGCAGGATGAGGGAACGCCAACATTCCTACTACATAAACTAAAGTAAATCATTCCTAAATAACACAGATTTGGAAGAAAACATTTAGATAAAGATTATCAGTCAGAGAAGGTCACTGATATATAGTAGGTCCTAACTCTATGCATGTTGTTCTTTATAAGAGAAGATGAACACAGTGAAAACAGAAATAAAAAAAACAATTCACAATGAGAAACAACATCATCATCGACATAGACCAGGATCCCATAAATCAGCTTGTATTGATGCTCCAAACTAGTTACAGCTTTAAGTTCGGTGCTTTAGTTTAGAAATCATCTACACTTCCTAGACTAACTTATCTATAACAAGAAGAGCTCCAAGAGCCAGTGAATCACTATTTACAATCAGAAGTTTCAGCTCAAGTATATTCCAAAGTTCAGCAACCAACCCAACCAACCCCTCTCTCATCTTCTCCAGTAGTATTTATAGAAGAATGAGGAGGTGAGATCTGATAAAATATCTCCAAAGATAATTACTATAGATTAATGACTTCTCGGCCTTTGTGGGGCTCAATGGAAAATTTTACAGGTGTTCTGTCTGTATTAATGTTTTTCATTTAAGATTAAGCTCATTGGGAGCTCTTATTGACTTTTGAAGCTCTCTGTTATATTAAAGTAACTCTGCTGATATTTTGTCAATAAGTTTATGTGCAAAATTAACTTATTTGGCTGTGCTAAGGCAAATGTTTCTTTTGATCAATAACTTTAGGCTCTTTTTGCATGCTTTGAGGCATAGGTGGCACTATGGTAGCTGGGAGAAATCAATTTTCCTCAGATGTGGCAGTGGAAGCCTTCTGTTTGATAAAAAATTAGGATTTTCTTTTAACTGTGTCTTAATTGGGAGGATTATGCTTTTGATAATCAATCTTAGCCGTAATCCCCCATAGATCTGTCTTCAATCTTCCATTCTGGTGCGTTCTGTTTTTGACACTGATACTCTTTGATTTGTGATTCATTTACTGTGTTTTCATTGCTGTGCAGTGCTGCGTAGGGATCATGAGGCATCGATGCCTTTTAAGCATTGACGAGATGTGGCAAATTAACCCATGGATGGCTTCCTTTAAATAAATCGAAGGCGTGAGAATTAATCCCCAGCCTTCGGCCTCTTTTAGTATAAAGGAAAAACCATTAGATCACCCTTTTTTACCAAATAATATATCCAGACTTTAAAACTTCCGATAAACCAAGTTGCATAAACCATTTCAGGTCACAAAAGGAGGCCGCTGATGGCAGGGTGTTTGTGACCTGAAATTTTTATGAAATCCTCCATATAAAGTTCCCCGGGTCCGTTTTAGGGCCTGCTGGCGTCAGCCCAAGTGTGACCCAAAATTTTTATGAAGTCCACCATATAAAGCTTATCAAGTCCAGATTTCATGACCATGTGAGCAACCAAACAAGGCCCGCTCCAATCATTTACTGTCGCGTGGGTGCTGATGTGTATGCTGACTATGCGTTGGGGACCACTAGTTCTGTGGGACTGCTGACTGCTGTCATGGCCGTGGGGAACAGTGCGATTGATTGTGGGCCATGGTCCCACACCATACCTTAATTTATCCCCCGAGCTTCTTTGAGCTCGATCACCGTTCGATGAGCCTGCCTCAGATCAGACGACGTACGTCAATATCGTGCTAAGCCCATACTCGAAATTTAACACGCAGGGAGGGCAGTATCTCCAAACTACTTGAGGCCACGTGTCATCTCCTATCATGTGTCACAATCGAATTGGAAATACAGCTTACCCCACAAAGGCGGTGCGATCAAAACTGTTCTGGTTTTGTATAGTGATTGACCATAGATTAAACCGGGGTTAACACCCTGTTTCCTATTCACTTCGGTCCATTAAAATCCAGATTCAAACCTAGGACTTTTTAATATTATGGAAAATCATTCAAACACCTGCAAAATACAAAACTACATTATAAAATCATGAGTTATTTGGTTTTACTGCTTCAGAGGGTGTGGGGAGGAGCGTGGTCATTGGATTGCGCAATTGGGCCATCGTAACTGGAGGTGGGGGAAAAACATTAAAAATGCTCCCACAAGAAAACTCCAATGTGATAAGCACCCGATGGGTCTAGCGCCTGGTCCCAGCACCAAGGCATATAATGGGGAAGTGGTTTAGGAATTAGCCCAAGGGGGCTTAAGTCTGCAACATAAAACGGTATTTTTTATGAAATTTTCAATGTTTTCCAATGGTTTTGGGGGTTTTAGTATAGTTTAAAAATGAGTTTTAAACTTCTGTAAAGGGGATTTTATGAAAGGGGAACAGGGGAAAATGAAAATAGAGGAATTTTATAGGAATGAAAGGGGAGAAAAATGAAGGTTATTTTTAAATGGAGGAGGGGGAAAAAGGGATTTTGCATCAGTCTGTTCTCATGAAATCAGTAGAATTCTAGAGTGTAAAATGGGCACAGTAGGGAAGATTTTGGATAGAGGCATGAGGCCTTCAAGAGTCTTCAAGAGATAACACTTTTTTGCAATAAAATTTGTTCCTTGAAGGCTCCAAAAAATTATTTAGCCACCTTTTGATATAACAATTTTTTATAGGTGGCTAAAACTTACACCTATCGTCTGAGGTTCGGGCGAAGCTCTAGAGTGACCATAACTATACTTTCTACCAACCCTCTCTGTATACTATTGTGATAATAGATTTCATAACCAGAAAACAGTAGTACTCAGACAGGGCACCCTATTCTGGTTGCTTGCTGATTGATTTTAGAGAGTCCTTTTTTCTTTTTTCTTTTTTAGGTGTGTGATTACTGTCATTGAGACTTTATAATACATCACAATTTATTAAAATTTGTTAAAAATAAAAAGTTCATTGTGGCATTGTCCAACCCATTCCATTTGTCTGGATGACAGCAAGGTCTACCTCCTCTGCCTCTTGAGGAACAACTGAACCTTGGTGAACCCCTGCCTTCTACGGAAGAGCAGTCTCCATTGACAAACACTGATTTACACATAGCCTCGTATCATACGGAATTTCTGGAGGACCCTTTCACGGAAGGTTTCATACCTCATTACAATCCTCCACTCACTGATCCGTTGGGGCCTATGATAGTTCAAATTCCACCACACCAAGATATGTCTTCAGCCGCACAAACATCCACTTCACCACCGACATCCACAGGGTTGATGGCAATGGAAACCATCCCAAGTTTTCCACCATCCTCCCCACCAGTTTTCAGTTCTATGCCATCACTTGGTAACCCCAATAGTCAACATATACCTAATCCCAACCTACAATCATCACAACTTTCAGTAGCTTGTTGAATCCTTCGGGATCTACTCCTACCGTGACCATGTTGGGACCCACGGTTTCTCCCCCCACAAGTGTGACTACTTCGGTTCCTTTTAGCAACCCTTTCAGTTGGAACCCTTTGCTGAGTTCAAACCCCTTGGCCACTATACCAGGGGGCAGTGTCACTAGCACGCAGGTAGCAGGGAACATTTCACTTCCCCTGCAATCCTTAGGACAAATGAGACAACCTATTGTTAATATTATTCCCTTAAGTGGTTCAAATATAGGTGTAGGGTCTATGCCATTGTTGAACTATGCAAGTAGTAGCATGCCTCCAGGAAACTCTATTGCATCCATATGGACTAACCCACCCCAACATCCATCTGGAATGGGAGGACACTTTTATACTAGGGGCAACCAATTGTTCGCCCCGCAATACAATATGCCCTATGGACAACAACCATATGTCCCTACCCCTCCACCTATAGGAATTTTTTATCAAATTCCTACTTATCCTCCTAGTATCACATTGATGGGCAGACCCTATGGTCTAAATAGTCAGCCCATACTTCCTTGGTTAGATTCAGGGGAAAATCCACAATTGCCATTTTTGGCAGCTCTGGACATCCCCGACATCCATAAACTGACTAATGATCCCATCAATCATAACCCTCTCTGGCCTCCAGTACCGCACAAGATTCCTTATGACATCCCAAAGTTTGATGGGAAACAAGGGGACGACCCAGCTACACACATCACAACCTTTCATCTATGGTCTATATCTAATTCCATGGTGGATGATAGTGTCCAACTTCGACTGTTTCCCCGCACCCTTACAGGCAATGCCGCCAAGTGGTATATTGAACTTCCACACACTGCCATAAACACTTTTGGCGCTTTAGAGAAGAAGTTTCTAAAGAACTTCCAATTACCAATCAGATTTGAAACCGGAACGGAACTTTCAACCTCGTTGCACCAAGACACCGCCACCCACATCTCTGATTACATCTATGAATGGAGACATAGGAGGAGGCTAGTCAAAGCACCAATCCCGGATCATATCTTAGCTAACTGGTTTTGTAAATCTCTCTTACCCCACATCTCTAAAGACATTGGCCTTTCTAATGTAGTTACAGAATATCAATGCATTCGTCATGCCCAACATTTGGATTTAATCTTTTCATAATCTGGCACGCTATATGATTTTCTCCCTAATGCCCCTAGTAACCCAAATCCTCCAGCTACTCAGAAAACCAGAGCTCATGCTGACGGTCTCATTGGCACAATCTCTGGTGTAGCCACAAAACAGTCCCGGGGGCAAGCCTCCCAGCCATGCTCAGTTGCCATTTCCCCTCACCAAATGACTACTCTCCCTACCGCTGAGGTAAATTCTCTGCAAACTTCACAAAAACCTAGTGGGAAAAATAATAAGAACAAGAAAAAGACATCTTCTTCGGAAGAGCAATCAGACAATCAGAATAACCCTAATCAGAAAAATGTTGCCAAAAATGACGAAGGGAAGGATAAACCCATGAAATTTCCTTGCAAGATCTGTGTGGAGGATCACTTGACATACAAATTTCCTCCGCTGCAGGAATGCACCGATTTTATCGCAAACAAGGATTCTGGGTGAACACCTGTCGTTCTTCATAATCCTTTCCCTCATCAATAGCAAAAACATCAACACATGGTTGAAAACCCGCCACAACCCTGGAAACAAGGCAATGGTGGTTCACATCCTTTTGGTGAAGGACCATCCACTATTTATGGCATTGAGAGTGTCGAACTTCAAACACGAGCCAAGCTTTATGGAAATCCTACCATAGATGCTCAAGAACCTGGTACTAGCTCAAATCCATTGCCGCCCAACGATTTTCATATCGAATGGCCTGCTGCTGACCCCGTGATTCATCCCCCCAAAGGGACACTTCGACGCACGACTCATAACACCTCTGCACGTGCAGCCCAAAACTACAACATTGTAGAAGATTTGGCATAGGCACCGTCAGCCATGTCTGCTCTCAAAGTATTGCAAACTTGTCCAGCACAAAGTGAAGCCTTGCTTTCGGCCATTGGTGGAATAGACCACCAGGATTCCATGCTAGCTATCTTTGATATGGAAAAATCTAAACCTCGACTCTCACACCAACTTGCATTCCAGGTGTAGGTTGTGTCAAAAGGGAGACCAATCCATCGCACTACCATAGACAGAGGTGCTTCGACCTGCATTATGTCACAAGCTTGCTGGCTCAATTTAGGTTCTCCTACCTTAACACCACTGTCGAATTCCCTCAAAGCTTTTGATGGCCACACATTCCTCCCAAAAGGATACCTTGCTAGCTTTCCCATCATTCTGAGTGGGAAAACGGTAACCGTGGATGTTGAAGTCATAGAGTGCCATCTTGACTATAATCTATTGCTTGGTCGAAGTTGGTCTTATGCCATGACCGCCATTGTTTCTTCAGTATTCTGACTCATCCTATTTCCATTGGATGGGAAAATAGTCATATTGGATCAGTTATCCTTCTACACCCCTAATTATAACACATTACCAAGTAGCACTATACCCCTAATAGGAGGCTTTCCTGACTCTTATGTCAGTATCGGTACCGGTATTCTGAAGGCATCTTCCCTACTGGGTTGTTTTCCTCTCTCGCCGCCACAGATCCCAAACATGGTTGCAATGATATCCACCACTTTGGATGGCTCTATCAACCCATGGATCCTTCCGGCACCTTCAAACATTAATTCCTACAGAGATCAGATGCCTCTCTCACCAGCTGAGTTGGCCTACCAAGCCATCCAAATCACATCTGAACCCTCCACTGCTATGGTTTCGACCAAAGGTACAAACCTCCCACCCATTGCAGTTCTCTCTAAGGATCTCCTCAATGAATTCTTGCCTACAGATGAAGATATTCAAGAGATCATGTCTCCAGAAGAACGACCTTGGAGAGAGTTTCACCATCGCACTTCGATGATTGACTCGGACGTGATAAAAACTAAAATCCTATCCTTTGACCCACTTGAGATGGTTCCCTCCGCTTACACAACTGTTCCAACTATTGATTCAGAAGGGAACATGGGTAATATTTCTAAGACAATTCTCATTGATATCTCGGTCAAAACGGGTGTCGTGGAAAATATTCAGATTGGAGCCGATTGCAATCCTAAGTAAATTGCATGCTTCACATCCCTTTTCAAGGAATTCTGCGATGTGTTTGCTTGGTATTATGACCAAATGCCTGGCATAGATCCATCCATAGTCGAGCACAAAATCAATATTTATGACAATGCCAAACCAATTCGTCAGTGACTCAGACTTGTCCACCCATGCAAAGCAGTCACCATCAAAATAGAGGTAGAAAAACTTTTAAATGCTGGTTTCATCTATCCCATTCCTTTGACAGAATGGCTTTCCAATCCGATTCCCGTCGATAAAAAATAAGGCACCATTCGAGTTTGTGTTGACTATCATGATTTGAATGCTGCTTGTCCCAAAGACAATTATCCTACACCATTCATAGATCAGATTCTCGACGATTATGCTGAATTCGAATCTTTTTCCTTCATGGATGGATTCTCGGGCTATAACCAGATTGCAATTAAAAAAGACGACCAGCATAAAACTACCTTCATCTGTCCTTGGGGAAAATTTGCATGTCGTAAACTCCCATTCGGTCTGAAGAATGCTGGAGCAAATTTTCAGCGGGCCATGGACTACGCTTTTCACGACATTCGACATATTGTATAGGCTTACTTGGACGACCTTCTGGCCCATTCCAAGAAATGACCTGATCACCTCGCTTATCTGAAAGAAATTTTTGCTAGGTGTAGATTCTAAAATATATGTCTGAATCCTCATAAGTGTGTATTTATGGTCGAGTCTGAGCGTCTGTTAGGTTTCATTGTCTCCAAGCATAGGATTAGGGTTGATCCCGATAAGGTTAATGCGATTGTTGAATTGCCGGCACCACAATCCATCCTTCAACTATAACGTTTGCAAGGGAAGGAAAACTTTTTACATCGATTCATCGTTAGCTATGCCGAGATGACGAAAGGATTTATGCGATTATTGAAGAAAGGAACACTATACTTGTGGGATGACCAAGCTCAATGGTCATTTGATGCTTTAAAACATGCACTTGTTTCAGCTCCACTCCTTAGTGCCCCCGACTACTCACGCGACTTTCTCCTCTACCTGGCAGCCTCACCATCCTCACTTGGAATGGTTATGGTTCAAGTTTACCATGAAAACAGTGAACATGTGATATACTATTTGTCCAAAGGTCTAATCAGACTTGAACTACATTATTCACATGTGGAGAAACTTTCTTTGGCGGTATTTTTTGCCGTCACCTAACTCTGACACTATATATTGCTGCAACAGAATACAGTTATTTCTTTGGAGAACCCCATGTGACACATCCTATCTAGAAAAATTATTGGAGGAAAATATTCCAAATGGATCATAATCCTCCAACAATTTGATTTGGTCTTCACAGCTACCAAAGCAAAGAAATCCCTCATCTTCGCCGAATTATTATCGGAACTTCCCAGAATCGACCTAGGAGAAGTAGCTCGTGATCCATTTCCTGATGAATCTGTATACTTTTTTGGTTCTTCGGACCCATGGTATGGAGACATTTTGGTCTACCTACAAACCCAACGCTTCTGCCCAACTTTCATGTCTGACGACCGTCGTCGTATCTGCCACCATGCAAAGCACTACTTTGTGCCGAATGATACGTTCTATCGTCGTGGTGTCGATACTATTCTCTGGCGTTGTCTCACTTTTGATGAGGTGGAATGCGTTTTGAATGACTACCATGCATGGGCATGTGGTGGTCATATTTCGGGCATAGCTACTGCCCAAAAAATCCTACGCACTGGTTTTTATTGGCCCACTTTCTTTAAATACTGCATTGCAGTGGCCCATAAGTGCCATCCATGTCAAATTTTCACAAAGAAACTGTGTGTTCATCCTGCCCCCCTTCATCTAGTTATCTCCATTGGTCCTTTCACTAAATGGGGAATTGACTTCGTCACCTACAATCCCACTTTGGAAAATGGACACAACTACATCATGATTGCGGTCAACTATTTTACAAAATGGGCGGAAGACATTCCCACTTTTAAGGCTAATGGAAAAATCACTGCTCTCTTCCTATTCAATCAGGTAATATTTCGGTTCGGCATACCCCTATCTATTGTCACAGATCATGGATCCCACTTTCAGAATCATATGATGACCGAATTAACATCCATGCTAGGTTTCCATCAAGAACAATCTTCGTCTTATTATCCTCAAGCTAATGGTCAAGTCAAAGCTGCAAATGGTGTCCTCAAAGCCATGATTCATCGACTGGTCAAAAATCATAAAACCACATGGCATCGAAAGTTGTATTCCGCGTTATGGGCATACCGAACGTCAGTCAAAACTGTCACAGGCTTCACACCATTCCAACTTGCATTCAGCCTCGAGGCAGTACTTCCAATCGCGTGCAAAATTCCATCACTCAAACTCGCCATTGAACTCCTTCCTAGCACCACCGCCACAGAAGAGTGCTTGCTCTCACTCGATCATTTGAATGAAACTTGTCGAGATGGTACACTAGCACTCGAAGCTCACCAGCACCGAGTCAAAGCTCTAAACGACAAATCTATCAAGCCTCGTTCTTTCCAAGAGGGCAATCTTGTTCTACTCTACGATCAGAAACATGACCTCTTGGGGGTAGGAACACTCCAACCATTATGGCTTGGTCCTTACATCATCACTAAGGTCCTTTCAAAAGGGGCTTACGAACTTCAGGACTGTAATGTAATTCCACTCATGGAGCCCCGCAACGGGCTCTATCTAAAGAAGTATTTTGCCTAGTTTCGCACTAGGCATATGCTTTGTAATTTTATGTATATAAGTTTTGCCTATTTTTTTGATGTTTCGGGATATTTTTTTGTTTTTGAGGTGTTTTTATCATGTATAATATTTTTTTTTTCACACAGATGTTGTCATCCTCCTTATCATACATTGGATATGCGGATGGTGTTAGTCGTCACACTAGACACATTGCTTCAACTGCTTGGGTTCTCTATACTCCTGAGTTGGAACTTCTTGGTTCTGGGGGAATTTTCTTAGGTAGTGCCACAAATAACGTTGCTGAGTACATGGCAGTGATCCAACTCCTCATGGAGGCGGCATCTCGTGACATCTCCAATTTAGTGGTCACGTTAGATTCCAAACTCATCATTATGCAGTTAAACAATCATTACCATGTCCATCATCCAGTCTTGTTACGTTATTTTTTAAGGTTGGGACTTTTAGAACTTCAATTTCAAACTATCACATTTGAGCACGTTCCTAGAGAATTTAATGCATTAGCCGATTCTTTGGCGAACTATGTGTTAGATTGGCATTGGTCACATTTATTATAAAAGACTTATACATGAGCATATATATTTTCATCCTATTGAAAAATACATAAAAAATCACAAAACACAAAATCACCAAAAAGTATATATATATATATATATATATATATATATATATATATGTCATGTCCAGTACAATAGTTACATAAAAAAATCTTCCAAAACTTGGGAGTTTTACAAAAATTTGGCTATACTAAGCCTCGCTCTGACACTAATACATCTGCTCCGCCAGCTAGGCCTGATGATTATGGTAACATACAACTACTCTGGCTATCCTCCTCTAAGGCACCAGGTATCTCTCTAGCATGCCTATGGTATGTCGCTGCAAACGAACTATAACCTCCCACATAGGAAGGGGTGGTATGCCCATACTAAAACCCTCTAGGTTTCTAGAGAGTTCATGTAAAACTTGGGCATCATTATCCTCAGCGGCTTTTGCATCCTCTACTGGTGCGCCAGCCTTGGGTAGCTACAGTCCTCGCCGTGCATAGTGAGGGGCCCCAACCGGACGAACAGGTGCCACATTTGTGTCAAGCAAACAATGCTTCATGTCAAAGCATAATTTTCACCCTATTTTTCAACAAAAAAATTGCATAAACATTCAAAAGACAAAAAAAAGGTACTTCCTTGAAACACATTGATCATTTCCTTCTTACCATCGAGTCCCCACTGGGTGCCACGGGGTAGGTCTAACTCCGGATCGCCTATGAAGTTCATTCCTGCATAGGGATAATCCTCAATAATAATAATCTGGGATTTCAGCCAATCAGAAAATCCATCATCAAAACAATGGCGGACGGGACGTTCTCCAGACCGCGGAAGTGAAGTTGCTCACCGAGCCTGCCTCGGCTCACGTGGGCCTAATGGCACTGTAATAATCCTGGGCCTCATCAATGGTACTTGCTCTAGTAATAAAGATACAATCAGTGTACCATACCCAAGCTCTCTTTGGGTACGGGTCTTACATGCGGTAAGCTCTGCTTGGACCCAATGGACAACTCCGTTGCACCAGTCAAACACCTAAGGCTGCATACAGTCCAAGGCTAGTAGCATCTGGGCCTTGGTGGCCACATGATGACTCTTGGCACCTGCCAAGCGAACAATCATCCATAATATAGACCTTAGTGGTCTCAAAGTCACCCGTGAAATCGGTACTCGGTTGCTCATAGCCTGAGTGTCACGTATGTAATGCTCAAGAATTAGATCAGTAGTGGAATGTGGGTCAGCTCTGGACCCCATCAAGTTGGGCCTCAGTCCACGACATGATAGGCCGGTCAAAAAGTACACATCATCCTTCTTGATTGAGAGCTCATTGCCCCCAATCTGAAAGACATGGTGCCACTCGTCCCATTGCTAGATTAGCCACCTTAGGAGGTCCTCTTGACCCCTCATCAGTTCTAAGCGGGCATATTTTAGCAAACCACATCTGTGGAGAGCCATCAAGCTTGCAGCATTCGTCATCATCTCTCGTTCCTCCCATTCATGTTCTCTCTCTCGCCAAATACTCATGATTAACAACTGAATACCTGCAAATGCAACATTTTTAACCGATTAAAATTTTCCTAGACCACTTCAAAATTATGGTAAATGAGTTGCTAAAAAATGCAGTGCACCTAACGCTAGCCACAGTGTAAAACAGAGTGTGCTAACGCGGCATCCCTTCATGGGAAGTGCGCTTAACGTGGCTCTAACACTACTAGCCCGCGTTTGCCGCAAACATTTTTTAGGGCCTCACAAATTTTCCATTTTGAACTAGAAAAACTTAACAAAAAGACAAATAAATGATAGTAGGAGGCTCTAGCTCTTACCTGGATCTCACAGGAAGGAAAACCATTGCCTGGATTGAATGCAACAGTCAGTTGAATATTTCACTCCTTTTCACCCCAGAGCTCCTTCACAACACTCAAAACAGTGAAAATGAAGGTCTTCTGACCTTCTTATAGCCAGTTTTGGGGCATGACTCTCTTAAGCTAGTCAGCAAAAGTCATGGATTATTGCTACATATGTGTCGCAACTATTGAGATTTGTTACTGATGTTCTGATGAGTGATCAAGATTCATATGCAGACACACATGTTTTGTCAAGCATTCTTTTTATGGTATTTTTCTTGCTCGTTAATCCAAAAAACCTCGTGTTTCCTTCTTCGGACTCATTAAACTTATACGAAGTTGATATCTAGCGTTCTTTTAATGGTCTTTTTCTTGCTCGTTAATCTGAAAAACCTCGAGTTCTCTTATTCAGACTCGTTAAAACTGATATGAAGAAGCACTGATATTTCTTTTTAGGGACCATTTTCTCACTCATAAAACTAAAAAAACCCCGAGTTGACTTTGTCGGGCTCGCTAAACTACCACGACAGAGAGTAAGGAGCCATTATTTTTATCTTTTTCAAAGCTCTTTAAACCGAAAAAGTAAGCGAGTTTTCTCCACGTGACTCGTTAAAATTTCACGGAGGGCACCGAGTTTTTCTTTGTTGGACTTGTTAAAATTTCACAAAGAGTACTGAGTTTACTTCATCTCCTTGTACTCATAACAAAATGAGGTAGACGTCCATCGAACATAGATTTCTCACTTTTTCGGCTTCGATGGACTAACTCACGGAAAATGAACTGTTTCAGGCTTATTATTCTTCCTTTGTCGTGCCCGGTTATCAAGAAACGACAAAGGTACCCCAATGGAGTTGTCTTTTACGACATTTTTCAGACTCTCTAAACATGAAAAATTCACTGAATTTACTTGTCTAGACTCATTAAACCTAATCAGACAGGGCACAGAGTTGTCTTTTACGATATTTTTTAGACTCTTTAAATATGAAAAATTCACCAATTTTACTCTTTTGGACTCGTTAAACTTAATCAGATGGGGAAAAATTTGGACAAAATGGATACTACCTCTGTTACATTTCAGAAAGGTCAATTTGGCAGCAAAAAATCTTGAACATGGAACTTCCCAGAAAACTCTTTCGTAATTAGCCGAACCCTAACATCTATGAGTATTAGCCTTCATTTCCTAGTGTTCCTACATCGGTCAAAATCCTAACACATTCTTTGTTGTTCATTAATTCCCAGCTGCCTAGTACCCTGTTACAGTGCCTTTTATTGTTCAAGCAAATCTCGCTATCTACTGCTCCTATTATCAACCAAACTGCTCATTATGCCAGAAATTATTTGTCATCTGACATCCCCATTTACTCTTCATTATCTCCATCACAAAAAAAATTAGTTGATTTCCGTTTTGTGTTGACTGATGTAGGACACCTCAGTGCCTACCTTTCAACAAATCTCTTCCTATCAACTTCAACATCTTATCTAGGAAGATGATCTAGAAACCCATTAGTACCCGGACACTTGCAAACATCAATGGTAGGTAGTCTTGTGTTTGATCAGGAGTCTTCATCATTGGCTCCTGGTCGAATGATTCTACGAGTGTTCGACTTCAACTCTTTTTATTCACACTCGCTAGATTGTACTGTGCATCTTAGGGACCATCATCCTTATTGGTGGCCACCTTCGCGTCTGTTAACAATTTTCATTATTGACTGGTAATCAGATGATTTCTCACATGTTCAATGATAGCTCATTCATTCACATGTTGAGAAATATGTATTTTAAGTGAATCAACGGTCAAGACCTTGGGGCAAAGGTTACATTATTAAAGTTGTGTTCCCTTCCCCAAGTTACGATATTGTTTATGGAGACAGCTTCTTCAGCCTGAACCTGTTATGATAGACACTTCCACATTGTGCTTATCGGTGGATAGATTCTTCATATCTCTATTCTACATAAATCATGTTGTTTAAGCTACTGAGCATGGGAATGCTCGACTCAAGGTAGATAATATATTTTCTGACATATGTTGTTGTTTCAGGTTTTCCTCAGTCTTTCAATCTCTTTATCTCTACTACACACATTTTAAAGTATTTCGGCCATTGTCTTCGTCTCTGACCTCACACTTTAGGGGGCATATTTCATAGGTCAAAATACCTCCTCATCAGCTCAGAGGAGAAGATAAATATGGAAGGAATACAAATACCTAAACTAAACCTATTTTTTCCAAGGTAACACCTCACTATAACAACAAAAGAGCGTTATAACGCACCTGATCAGTGAATAGGCCGCGTTAGTGGCTAGGGCAACTTACACTAGAGGGTAGTGTTACCCATGTTTTGAGTTTGGAATGGGAAAATCCCACAGAGAATGATTTGAATTTCCATCTTTTTCTCATAAGAGAGTCAATAAAAAAAGGAAATTGCAAAGCACTAATCTCTTATTAGGCCTTGCCATAAACAAATGAACTCTCAAAGAAGGAAAAAGCATGGAAGTTGAGGAAACATCTTGGTTTTTTATATTCAGAATTGGTGAAAAGAGAAGGGCAATGATTGCTCTCTGCATCTCCTATAAAATGGAGTTGAAGGCTCTTGGTTCAAGGTCGAAGGTTGTCAAAGTTTTTGAATACTTGTGAAGTAGAGATCATTGTTGTAGTGTGAAGTTCAAAGGTCAAAGAGGCTCATTGAGATCTTTTTGGTCAATACATCACCACTTTGAGAGATAGAGAGATTGGAAGGCTGAGGAGTGCTTGGTACAACCAACGGTTGTAATCCTCCTTTTTATAAATCAATAGAACTGTATATGTTTTGTCCATTCTAGGCATTGATATTGTCATTATTATCTAAATCATTTATATAGCATGAGATGAATGGCTTAGATGTGCATTGTTTAAATGTTTATTATATATTGACTTAATTGATAGGAAATATATGTTATGGTAGAGATTACACGGGTGCTTCAATTGATTGCAGGGCCAAGATTTGGAGCTGGTGAAGGAGAACTCCTACTTCGCTGCCTAGTTCTCTCCAAGAGACTCCAAGATCATTAAAGAGGTAATCTTCCATATTATTCTATCAAGTTGTTTTAAGTTAATATGAATATGTATGTGCCATCTTTGTGAACTATACAGCTAATCTTATTGTTTGCCTCGGGCACCGGAAAACCCTGAGAGGGATATTCGATAACCAACAACCCAAGCATTTTACCCTATAGCATAGGCCTTGAAATTATCAGACCATACAAAGATCTATACTCCTTTGACTCCAGCAGAGTGAAATTTTTAGGTTTGATCAAAGACCTTTGTGTAAACTTAGCACAAATTCTAGCCAAGTCTTTAGTGATGGATATTGTAGTGGTTGATGTACCCCCCAAGTATGGTATGCTGTTATCGAGATCTTGGGGAGCTAAGTTACAAGGAACGATGAAAATGGATACGACATATGCTACCATCCATATTTTTAATCAAAATAGAAGACTTTATAGGGAATCTCACATGAAATACATGGGTAGTAACCAAGAGAGACCAGAAAGCTCTCCTCTTTATTCTATGCATACAAGACTTGACTCATTTATTCTTTTCAATCATGAAACATTCAATGAGCAAGAAACCTTAAATGACTTAGTAGACACCCCTCACTGTAATATAGTGGCAGACACAAAAAAGGAGGAAGACAAGACAGAAGCATCAAAATAGTTTGTCAAACCAGAAAATCACAGCAAACAAATCACAGCTCTAGAGCTACAAAACAATCATCCATTCTTTGTACCTTGAGAACCAAGAGAAGAATCCTCAAGTTAATGAGTAACATGAGGAACTGGAACAATTTCAACATAGTGCAAACTTACAAAAACAATCTAAAAGCACACAAACTAAAGAGGATAGTAACCAAACTAGTAATTCCGAAACTAGTCCTCTTTGGAGTATGAATTTTGATTGGTCCTGCACTAAGAACAATGCAGGTGTAGGAATTTGGATACATAACACTAAGAACAATCATACTGAAGGGCATTCTTACAGATTAAATTTTCAATGTTCAAATAACATAGTTGAGTATGAAGCCCTCCTTTTAGGCATACACCTATTGAAAAAATTAGGGGCCAAAAGGATAAAAGTTCATGTGGATTCAGAGTTGATTATTAGTCAAGTGAATGGGGAATATAGTGCCAAACATCCCAAACCTAGAGCCTATAGAAATGATGTCATTGACTTATTAAAAACATTTGATGAATTCCAACCTATTTTTGTCCCAAGAAACCAAAATATCTCTGCCAATGGTTTAGCCTTTGCTGTTAGAACTTGTCTAACACTTTATGAAACCAAGCAATGCACTACCCAAATCAAATTTAGACCAGCTGTCCCAGACAATGAAAAATAATGGCAAGTGTTTGATGGAGATAAACAAATAGAAGACTTCCTACAGTCCAGAAATGAATTTGAGCTACCAAGTTCAGATTCAGAGTATGAAACAGACTGTCCCACTAAAGAAAATATACTTAATGAAGAATTAAAATCTCCAGAGATTGTTGTTATAAATCTCTTAGCTAATAAACTTGAACATATGATAGAAATTAGTGCAGATTTAGAAAAAGAAGACTTAGAAATGCTGCAATCTAACACTCAAAGTTTGCCAAAAGGTCTAGTCTCATTAGAAGAGTTGTTTGATTTCAATGATGTGGCCAAAAAACCAAAATTGGAGCCTATTGAAATTGAAGTACAAGAATGTAACATAGGCAGTAAACTAAACCCAAAAATGATTAAACTGTCTAAAACATTACCAGCTCACATTAAATAGAAATATATTGAGTTTTTTAAAGAATTTTCTGATGTATTTGCATGGATTTATGAGGATCTAAAATCCTATGACACAGAGATAATTCAACATAAGATACCCCTCAAGGAAAACCAAAAGCTCTATAGACAAAAATTGCGCAGAATAAACCCTGTTCAATTACCCCTGGTTGAGAAAGAAATTAAGAAAATGTATGATGCTGGAATTATAGTCCCTGTCAGATATTCAGATTGGGTATCTAATCTTGTGTCAGTTAGGAAAAAGACAAGAGAAATGAGGCTTTGTATTGATTTTAGGAACTTAAACAAAGCCTCATTAAAGGACAACTACCCTTTACCCAAGATGGATCATATTTTACAAAATATAGTTGGTTCTAGAAGAATTTCTTTGCTAGATGGCTTCTCAGGTTACAATCAGATATTAGTACATCCTGATGATCAACTTAAAACAACCTTTACCATACCTTGAGGTACTTTCATGTATGTGAAAATGCCCTTTGGTTTAGTGAATGCTGGTGCTACATTTCAGAGAGCCATGGATATTTCATTCTCAAAAGAATTAGGACATTTCATCATTATTTACCTTGATGATATCACTGTATTTTCCAAAACAGATGAAGAACACCTAGAACACTTGAGAAAAGTCTTTGAGAAATGTAGAAATTATGGGTTATATTTAAATCCTAAGAAAACAATGTTCGGTCTCCAAGAAGGTAAACTTCTTGGACACATCATAGCAAAAGAAGTGATAAATATAGACCCAAAGAGGATTGATGGTATTTTGCAAATCAACCATTCTAGAAACATCAAGGAACTTCAATCTTTCATTGGGAAGATTAATTTCTTGAGAAGGTTCATACCCAACTTAGCTGAACTCCTTAGAAACATGACCAATATGCTTAAAAGAGAAGAAGGAGTTAAATGGACCTTAGAAGCAAAGAAATCATTTGAACTGGTAAAACAAGCATCAACCAAAACACTAGTTCTCATTAGTCCTGATTTTACAAAAGATTTCTTCATTTTTTCATTTGCATTAGAACACATAGTGGCTGCTGTCCTATTACAGAAAAATTTGAAAGGACAAGAGAAACCAATTGCATTCTTTAGTAAAGCATTGAGAGATTCACCTTTCAAGTACAATATCATAGAAAAACAAGCCTTTGCCTTTGTCAAAGCCTTAAAAGACTTCGAAGTTTACATTTTACATTCTCACGTAATTTCATTTGTGCCAAATTCAGTTGTGAAAGATATTTTAACTCAGGATCCAGATGGAAAAATAGGAAAGTGGATAGTTGTGATACTTGAATCTGATTTAGAAATCAAGCCCACTAAGCTCATAAAAGGCCAAGGACTAGCAAGACTAATGGCTGAATCTAATTTTGAAGCTCTTGATATAAACATGATAAATGCATTAAATGAACAAGAGGAATTGTCAACTCCCATTGTTGAAGATCATTTTATGAATTCATCTTGGTATGCTGATATTTTGTATGTTTTTCTTAATTTAAATACACCTCCTGGTTTGTCCAAAATAAAGGCAATATTTTTAAAGTTGTAAGCTATTAATTACTGAATTTTGGATAAATGTCTATATTGGAAAAATGCTAGTGGATTATTGCTTAAATGTTTTCCTGAGAATGATGCAGATAAGATCAGGCATGAGTTCCATGAAGGAGAATGTGGAAGCCACCTCTATTGCAAGACAACTGCCAATAAAATCCTTAGAGCTAGTTACTATTGGCCCACCCTCTTTTAAGATGTCCATAAAATGATTATTGCATGTCACAAATTTCAACTCTTTGAAGGCAAAATAAAATTTCTTCCCTTACCCTTGCATCCAATCACTGTTGAAGCTCCTTTTTAGCAGTGGGGTCTAGACTTTATTGGGGAAATTCATCCACCCTCATCTGCCCAACATAGATGGATCTTCACTGCAACAGACTATTTTACCAAATGGATAGAAGCCATCCCTTGTAGGCAAGCCATTGACTCTGTCATCATAAAATTCCTTGAGAATCATATCCTATCTAGATTTGGCTGTCCTAGGAAGATTATCACTGACAATGTTGCCACATTTGGATCCAAAAAGATGGTTTAATTATGTCACAAATATCGGATTACATTAGGCCATTCTATTGATTATCATCCTCAAGGTAATGGGTTAGAAGAATCCTCAAAAAAAGTATGGTGAACATAATCAAGAAGTTGTTGGAAGACTGCAAGAAATCATGGCACACAAAGCTAGTACATGCACTATGGGCTAACAGATTAACACTTAAGAAATCAATTGGAATGTCACCCTACCAACTATTTTATGGAGCAGATGCAATTTTTCCAACCAGTCTAGGAGTGCCAGTCATGAAGCTGATCCAAGAAGTACAGTCTGAAGAAAATGATATGACAAGAATAATTAATCAAACTATACATCTTCAACAAACCAAAGAGGAAGTCTACAACAGAGCACAACAAAAGCAAGAAAACATCAAGAAGCTGTTTGATAAAAGAACCAAGGCCAGTGATTTTAGCACTGGTGACAAAGTTTTAAAGTGGGATTCCAGAAGAGAAGATAAGGGCAAACATGGAAAATTTGATAACTTATGGCTTGGCCCTTATCTCATTCATTCTATAGCTGGTAACAATGCTTATTTCTTGCAGGAATTGAATGGAACTAAACTCTTTGGAGGTCATGTCAATGGCAGTGTTAGGTCCCTATATCACTAGTATAGCCCCTTATTATTGTTAGTGTAAACCCCTTATTGTTATTAGTGTACCCTTGTAACCCCCATTTTGTTATTATTGTGCCCTTAAATTATTATTGTTAGGTCGGCTAGGATTACATTGTGGCCCACTAGGATTATATTATGGCCCCATGGACTCCTATATATAGAAAGGAGGTTTTTTGAATTGTATCATCCAAGAATTGATCATTCATGTAATGTATTGGAGGTTGCCCCCTCGAAGTGGCTTATTTCTAAGGCGTTGATATCTCATTTCTTCTATTTTTGGAGTTGGTTACATAACATTTGGTATCAGAGCTTTGGATTCTAGGGTTTCGCTGCTCCAAAAAGGTCATCGTGGCATTTTCGCTATAACTTTTTTTCTACGAAGTTTCAGAAGCTGAAATTTTTAGGGTGCGAAGCCGAAATCCTGAGGAAGATTTTCTAACAATTTCAGACCTTGGTTCGCAATATTTGCGGAGATATCATCTGTGGAAGTCAGGTCTTTTTTCAAGCTCCTAAACAGGTCATCGTGGAATTTTCGCTATAAATTTGTTTCTACGAAGGTTCAGAATCTGAAATTCATATGGTGCGAAGCTGAAATCCTGAGGAAATTCGTCAAAAAATTTCAGAGCTTGGTTCGCAATATTTTTGGAGAAGATCATGGAAGGTAGTGCTTTTTCAGGCTCCTGAATTTCATCTCAAAGAGGTGATCGTGGGAAAAGTTTAATAACTCTCTCTCTGAAGATTGGCTTGGAGTGCCGTCAAAAGTGATCACCAGTAAACGGCATGTAGTTTCTTCTCTATCAATTTCAGAGACAAAGGACAAAACAGTGACACGTGGCAAGTCGTACAAGTTCGCTCTACTGAACCAGTCCAGAATTAGGTCATTGTGGGAGATTGGACACAACTTTGTCTTGGAGAATCAAAATCAGGTCAGACCTGTGGCATTTGAAAGAAGCTTTAGAGGGCTACTACAGGGCTGAATTTCAGATATCGAAGATTTTCAATTACAGAGATAATTCAATTTCAATATCGATCTCCTAAAAGATAGTAAAAGGTGTGTATTTTTTTTTCCGAATTGCATAAGTCTTGTTTGAAGAATCAAGTTTAATTGATTCCAAGGGCATCTTTTAGAATAGATATCAATATTGGATTCTAAAATGGCCCCTAAAAAGAATTCAACACCCATTAAGCCTTCAGAAGGCTCTACTATGACTCATGAAGATGAAGAATGGCAACATGACATATCAAAATTACAAGAGCAAATTTCGCTCTCGCAAAGAACAATAAAAAATGAAATGGAAGTTTTGAAGAAAGGCGTGGAAACTAAGATGGATGGTTTGAAGAAAGGCGTGGAAGCTAAGATGATTGGTTTGGAAGCTAAGATGGATGACATGGAAGTGGGCATGGAAGCTAAGATGGATGACATAAAAGACAACATGGAAAACATGAAGAGTGATCTAAAAGCATACATGGAAGGCTTGATGACAAGCTTAAAACCAGAAATGATTCCTAATGGTGGAAATATAGGAGAAGAACCTCCTGATGAGAACAAAATAAATGTTAATCATGATTTCATAAACTCAAATGTTGGCAGGAAGAACCACCATATTCCAAAAATGGATATGAGGAAGTTTGATGGAAAGGATCCTGTAACATGGATACTACGGATGGAGCAATATTTTGATCTCCATAATGTGCAAAACACACAAAAGGTACGCATTGCAACTTTACATTTAGAACAAAATACATTTGTATGGTATCGATGGCTTTGCTCCCGTAAAAAAATTGTCACTTGGTCAATTTTTACGGAGGAAATGATAGCACAGTATGAGGATACAAAGAGCAACACCTTCTTTAGCCAATTGATAAATCTCAAACAAAAGGGTTTAGTGGGGCAGCACATTGAGGACTTCCAAAAATTGAATATAAGGGTAACTGATATTCCAGAGGAACACGGGATTGATCTCTTCATAGGCACTCTAAAGGATAACATCCAACATGAAGTTCGTGTTTTGGAACCTGATTCATTGGAGAAGGCATTCAGGTTGGCAAGAAAATTTGAATGTAAATTATGGCGACAAGGAAGCCTACCACTCAATTCTATAAAGAAGGAAGTGTTGCTACGCCTAGATTTCCACAACCTACAAGGTTGACACCACAACAATTGGAAGAAAAAAGAGCAAAAGGGCTTTGCTATAGTTGTGATAGAAAATACACTAAAGGTCATAAGTGTGCTGAGAAGAAATTATTTTACATAGATTGTGAAGAAGAAGAAAATGAACAAGAAGAGGATCTACACCAGAAACCACCCCTAGAAGAAGAAGAAATGAATCCGACCATATCGTGTAATGCGCTGGCAGGAATTACCACTCCTCAAACTCTCAAGATAGAAGGACATATAAAGAAGAAAAGGGTAATAGGTAGCACCCATAATTTTATTCATTATAAGGTAGCCAAGGAATTAAATTGTTTCCTATACCCAGCACCAGAATGTCAAGTGATGGTTGCAAATGGAGGAACTATAAATTGCTCTGGAAAATGCCATAATATCAAGCTAACCATGGGGGAATATGTATTGATTAGTCCAATGCTTGCCATTCCTATGGGAGGTGCTGATGTTGTACTAGGAGTACAATGGTTACAATCTTTGGGGACGGTAGCTTTTAATTTTCAAGAACTTTTCTTGAAATTTTTTTCAGAAGGAAAGGAAGTCGAATTACGGGGTATTGAAGGGAAGCGGGGAAGGATAATAAGCTCTAATGTCATGACAAAGCTTCTAAAGAAATAACAACGAGGCGTAATTGCACAATTATGCTCACTAGAAGTTCCAACATCAAAATCATCTATTCCTGCAGATCTCCAGCAAGTCTTGGACAATCATTCCAAGGTGTTTGAAACTCCCAAAGGAATCCCACCTATTCGTGATCATGATCATGCTATTCATTTGATTCTAGGAAGTGTTCCTCCAAACATCAGGCCTTATAGATATCCTTACTTCCAAAAGAGCGAAATTGAACGTATGATTGCAGAAATGTTAGAGGCGAGTATAATTCAACCTAGTCAAAGTTCTTTCTGCTCACAATAGTATTGGTACACAAGAAGGATGGATCATGGCGAATGTGTCCGGATTATAGGGAGCTCAATAAGCTCACCATTAAAGACAAATTTCCCATTCCTGTGATTGATGAATTATTGGATGAATTACATGGAGCAATTTATTTTACCAAGTTGGATCTTCGTTCAGGATATCATCAAATTAGAATGAAGACTGAAGATATTCCAAAAACAGCATTTCGAACTCATGAGGGTCATTATGAATTTTTGGTCATGCCTTTTAGCCTTACCAATACACCTTCTACATTTCAAGGGTTGATGAATTCCATTTTCAAACCCTTCCTTAGAAAATTTGTGCTAGTATTTTTTGATGATATACTAATCTACAGCAGGTCTTGGAAGGATCATGTTGAACATGTTGACAAGGTGCTCAAACTATTGCGGGAGAAACAATTATATGCAAAAAAATCCAAATGTTTCTTTGGAGTACAAGAGGTGGAATATTTGGGTCATATTGTATCTCACGAGGGTGTGAAAGTAGACCCTAACAAAATTAAAGCCATTAAGGAATGGAAAGTCCCCACAACCATAAATAAGTTGCGAGGATTTCTCGGGTTAACGGGGTATTATCGCAAGTTTGTTAAGAATTATGGGAGAATAGCAGCACCTCTAACAACATTATTGAAGAAAGATGCATTTTCATGGACTCCCGAAGCAACTAAGGCCTTTGAACGTCTTAAAGAGGCAATGTGCCTAGCACCGGTCTTAGCTACACCAGACTTTACAAAAACCTTTATTGTGGAATGTGATGTCTCAGGAAATGGAATTGGTGCAGTTTTAATGCAGGAAGGAAGACCCATTGTTTTGAAAGTCGTCCAATCAAAGGAAAGTATTTACAGAAACCTATTTATGAGAAGGAAATGTTAGCAATACTACATGCACTAAAGAAATGGCGAACTTACCTAATGGGAAGACACTTCAAGGTAAAAACTGATCATGATAGTCTTAAACACTTTTTGGAACAAAGACTATCGTCGGAAGAACAACAAAAATGGGTCACAAAGATGTTGGGTTATGACTTTGAAATAATCTACAAAAAAGGAAAGTTGAATGTTGTTGCAGATGCACTCTCAAGAAAGAATGAAGAGGTGGAAGCATTGCTTTGTGCCATTTCTATTATCCAACTAGATTGGATAATTGAAGCAAGAGATGAATGGAAGAAGGACAAATATGTATGGATACTCATTCAAAAGTTGCAGCAAGATCCTAGTACATCTGATACATTTAGTTGGAAAAATGATTCCTTATGGTACAAAGATCGCTTATATCTTTGTAATAATTCCCAACTAAAACAAAATATTCTTTTGGAACTGCACACTTCTCCTTTA
This sequence comes from Pinus albicaulis, assembly GCA_034641835.2. Taxonomy (NCBI): domain Eukaryota; kingdom Viridiplantae; phylum Streptophyta; class Pinopsida; order Pinales; family Pinaceae; genus Pinus; species Pinus albicaulis. The sequence continues at coordinate 72,670 of JAXQQM020057924.1, read as the reverse complement.
GGAGGACACTCAGGATTTTTAAAAACTTACCACAGGGTGAAGAAAGAATTTTTTTGGGATGGCCTTAAATCTGATATTCGAAAGTTTGTGGCGGAATGTTTGGTTTGCCAACAGAATAAAGTGGAAACAATTAAGACCCCAGGACTTCTACAACCTTTATCCATTCCAGGTCAACGTTGGGAGGAGATTTCAATGGATTTTATCACGGGTTTACCTAAGTCCGAAGGAAAGAGTGTCATCATGGTGGTAGTTGATAGACTTACCAAGTATGCACACTTTTGTGCATTATCTCATCCATTTAAAGCAAGTGCAGTTGCTACTACATTTATGGACATAATTCAAAAGCTACATGGAAGCCCAAGGGTTATTGTGAGCGACAGAGATCCCATTTTTACTGGAAATTTTTTGGACGGAGTTATTTTCTTGTTTGGGTACTCAATTAGCTCATAGCTCATCTTATCATCCTCAATCTGATGGTCAAACTGAGATAGTAAATAAATGTTTGGAAGGATATCTTCGTTGTTTTGTATCTGATAAAAAAACACAATAGGTCAAGTGGTTACCTCTCGCTGAATGGTGGTATAACACTTCCTTCCATACTGCAGCAAAAATGACCCCATTTATGGCACTTTATGGATATCATCCACCATCCATCACATCATCTTTAAGAGAAAATTCGAAGGTTCAAGCGGTGGAAGATCACATCGAGCATCAACAAGAAGTTCTCCAACTCTTAAAGGATAACCTGAATTTGGCACAAAATCGAATGAAACAACGGGCAGATCAACATCGCAGCGAGAGAAGTTTTGATGTAGGAGATTGGGTATTTTTACGGCTACAACCATATAAACAAATGTCCCTCAAGCAAGCTAAGAAGGATAATAAATTATCGCCAAGTACTATGGTCCTTACAAGGTGTTGCAAAAGATTGGTACTATGGCATACAAATTGGAGCTTCCTGCTTCTTCGCGAGTACATCCAGTTTTCCATGTTTCATGCTTAAAGAAGGTTATAGGTGAAAATCTTCCGGTTCAAACAATATTGCCAGAACTTGATGAGGAAGGAAAAATCATATTGGAACCTGAAGCAGTCATGGAAACAAGAACTCGACAGCTACGGAATTGATCATTTTCAGAGTATCTCATCAAGTGGAAGAACTTACCCACTGAAGATTCTACATGGGAGGATGAGAATTTTATACAGAAGCACCCAGAGCTACTCAAGCGTTGAGGACAACACATTTTTGAAGGAGAGGGCATGTTAGGTCCCTATATTACTAGTATAGTCCCTTATTGTTGTTAGTGTAACCCCCTTATTGTTATTATTGTACCCTTGTAACCCCCATTTTGTTATTATTGTGCCCTTAAATTATTATTGTTAGGTCGGCTAGGATTACATTGTGGCCCACTAGGATTATATTATGGCCCCATGGAATCCTATATATAGAAAGGAGGTTTTGTGAATTGTATCATCCAAGAATTGATCATTCATGTAATGTATTGGAGGTTGCCCCCTCGAAGTGGCTTATTTCTAAGGCGTTGATATCTCATTTCTTCTATTTTTGGAGTTGGTTACATAACAGGCAGGATGCTCAAACATTATTTTTCTTGACTACACTAGTTTGAAAGCATTTTTATTTTTTCCCCATTGTGAATATCATATCTATCATTGCATTCAAAGTTAGAATATGAAAAAATACAAAAAAAATAGAAATGAAAAGAGGGAAGATTATAAAAACAAGAAAGGTATAGCGCCATACCAAAAAAGGAAACAAATATGAAAGTGTGCAAGCTTAAATGCCACTAATAAGAAACACACTTCTAGTTAGTCATACAGTCTAATCATAACTAATTATTTTTCAATTTACTACTGATAGGTTAGTGAATCAGGTTTTCCAAACAACTCAATCTTGGCTTATCAGTAAGGTAGATTAGGTTATAAGAAATAAGGTTCAAACGTGATCAAAACTTTAACCAGAAAGAGAGAGAAGAAAACTCAAACAAATTCAAAATCAGAGCTAAAGAGATAATGAAGGAGGTTTTAATTTTCAGATCTTAAGCCTTCACATTTTATTTTAAATTTTCTGCAAATTTTAGTCTATGTGCAGCTTGTTTTCTGCCATAGATGAGCAACAAGTTAGACTGTTCAATCCTGGCTTATCTGCTTTTAAATTTCTTGTCTTAGAATTTAGAGAATAAAATCTGTCAGACAGTATAATCCTGACATATAGTAGTTAGGTAGAGAAAATTATGAGTTAAACTTCTTAGTCTGAACTCATGAAGAAATAAGAGTAGAAATAGACTAGTTTTATGTTTTTTCAAAAGAATAAAATGATGATGAAAAGATTTTTCCAATCAAAATGCACTCTGAAAGAAGAAAAAATTCTAGGATCATTAGGATTGGGTAGGTAGAGATGTTGTTTTGATAGAATTCCATTGTTTCAGATTGCTGCAGAAATCATCAAATCAAAGAAATGTCAGCAAAGGAAAAGACAGGTTGCTGCTCAATGGATGAGGCACTAGTTTACTGAAAAGCCAGAGATAAATATTTGAATATTCTTGACATCTTCAAAAATATGCCATCCCCATGTGGAGCCACTGTTAGCCACCTATAAAATTTTCCATATCAAATGGTGGCTAAATCTCTTTTAGTCTTTAAGAAACAATTCATGACCAAATTGTTAGTTCTTAAAGTCTTATAAAGATCTTTTCCCTTTGAATTAATCTTCACTACTGTTTCCTTTTTTATCCTAAAGAACCTACTATTTTCCAAGAGAAAGACTGCTTAAAACCCCATTTTCCATCATTTTCACCCGTCCTTTACTCATAAATAAATCTCATTTTTCATTATCATTTCCTTCATAAAATCCCTCCATAAGCCTTCATTTAACCTTCAAAATCATTGGAATCCCCTTTAAAACCTTATATCTTCTCTTTATCTGGTTTTAAAATCCTCGCTTTAGCCTATCGGAACCCTAAATTTGCCTAAACAAACCCTGTTTTTTGGCCTTAAAAGCACTCTTTTGCATTTTATAAAGAGTTAAGCTCTGGAGGGCTTAACTCCTGTAGCCCCTTTCTTCATATGACCTACAGCCCTGAAATCGGGTGCTAGAAGCCTAAAACTCTTCCTTCGAACCTTAATTTTCTTTGTTATTCCATTTTCCCGATGTTTCGTTTTAAATGAATATCGACCGTTGATCTCTGCAGATCAACGATCCTCAGTTTATCTACTCTTCGCCCGCTCATCATGCCTACCCTTTTTCCCTTTTCAAAACTTCGCCTTTACTTTTAATCTCGACTATTAATTATCAAAGATTCTACGATCGGAATCAAATCTGATAACCCACTTCTGTCGGGACTTACCTTTTCCTCCATTCAAACCCCCGCATTCTCGTTTAATCCTAACCGTCGATTCGAGAGATTGGACAGTCGGGACGTGGCGCGATGAGCCCCCATTTCACCTTTTGGACCTACCCGCTCCATGCCAAAGTGTTGACATCATCATGGGCCCCGCTTACCTCTTTAACCCACAACTTACCTAGTCGCGCGCGATCCGCACCGTCGGATCTGAAGCCCCTGATCCGATGGATGATATTGCGTTTCGCGTTTTTTTTGCACCCGTGACTTAATGCCAAAAAATTACGCGATGGAAGCAGTTTTGTAAATCCACATGTCGATAAGTGAATGGAATTGCATTATTTTTCAGAAAACAACTTCCCCCCCTCATCTGCGTAAAAACCATTGATGGTTTTCCACCAAACCACCCACCTCCACAATGTAATTCCTCATTTGATCCTGGCCATTGATCGATCTAATCTGACGGTCCTAACTTAACCTCGCCCTCATTTCACTTTTGGCCTTATTTTATCCCAAAAGAATTCCTCGGTCGATCTTGATCATTCATTATCTTAATCTGATGGCCCACATTAGATTGCAACCCCAGTGCATTTGCCATTCACCTACACTCCCGAGCATTTCACCGATTATTTCCCACCATCGATCTCTGAGATCGGACAGTCACGATTTAACTTCACCTCCATTTCATTTATCGACCATATCACCTCCCAAATGACTTGATCGAGCAATCTCAACCGTTGATTAATCTAAATCGACGGCTCCGATTCTACCTCACGCCCAAACCTCCAAAGCAGTGCTAAACCCATTTTTCACAGGATTTAATTAATTTTTCTCTCTTTTGTGCAAGTTTTATGTGTTTTTCCCATAGTTTTTAAATTAAAATGAAGGCCAGGAATGACGATTCCTAACCTTCAGTCTAGGAATGGATCCAAGGGGGTTTTCATTAAAATGGACCCCTCCACCTGTGTAAGCCCTCTGCATGCCTGCAAAATAGCAAAACACAGTAAAACATCAAATGAACAAAGAGTATTAGTGTCAAAGGATAAGATCAAAGAAGAAGTGAAAAATTAAAGGTTTTAAACAGAGTTTAAAGCGATTAAGGCATCAATTCAAGAATCAAAAGGCTAATCCACAGTCAGCAAGGAATAAAAGACCAGAAATGAAGATCAGGGGATAATTAAGCTTAAACATAGAGTAAAAGCAGATTAAAAGTGTTTTAAGGAAAAGAAAAGGGATATATCAGTCTGAAAGGCCTCCAATGCTACATTAGAGGCTAATTAAATCCTTTTCAGCTACCAAAGAGCCACCTGCAGCTTTCATAAATCAACACAAGGCATAGTTATTGCCTAGTCAGGGATATTTTTGCCTAAAGACAACCAGAGTTATTGCCAACCTACCTAAAGAGTTTTTAAGTCAACAAAAGTTGCCAAGTGGCTAAAAAATTAATGAAAACTAATTAATACAAGGAAAATATCAAAAATCCTCTCCATTGAGCCTCTCAAAGGTAGATAAACATTAAAACTTGTATTAATTAAACTAGATATCTTTTCTTTCATCCCACCTCCTCATTTCTTCTATAAATACTTATGAAGAAGATGAAAGTTTGGTTGGTTATTGGATTTCTGATGTAATAGTAGTTGTATTGAATCCTTGTTGAATGTAAATAAGTTCTGAAGTTTTGAAGCTCTGTTAAGTTATTGAAGAAGTTAGGCTGAGAAGAGAAGTTGTTGCTGTGATGAAACATTGGACATGTAGTTTGTAACTAGATTGACAATCAATATACAAGCTGATTTTTGGGATCCTGGTCTATATCATTGGTGAAGTACTTCTTACTATTATTTTCCTTTCATGTATACCATTTTGTTCACTTTTCTCTGATAAATAACAACAAATATAGAGCTAGGATTTACTGTTAAAAGTACCCTACTCTCACTGATAAGCTTTATCTTTATGTTTTCCTCCAATTGTGTATTTAAGAATGACTTAAGTTAAGTGTAAACATTATCAAGGAATGTTGGTTAGTCCATGTCTTAATGTGAAAAACTTGAAAGGAAGTTCTGGAATGATATTTTCATTATATGCTAAGTAGATTTAAACTAGAAAATTTTATGGTTTGCCTTGTCTTCTAGTTCTTTCTCCAAAGGTTGTTTTGAAGGTTTCCCTAAGAGTAAGCTGAAAGTAGGTCTATATTTTAATATATCTTGCTTGATCTTAAGTTTCACTTTGTTTTCTTATCTGCTTTCATCCCTTCTGAAAGTATTCATGTGGATTATTGGATTGTTTTTCTGATAATTTAGCTTTAATACAAGCTTGTCCAAAGAAGTTTATGGTTAGCCCTCTCTTTGGTTGGTTTCAAACAGTTGCTTAAAAAGGCTTTTCTTGTATGGAAAGTTGATAAATCCTTGTTGAAATTATTGACTTTTTTCACCTTCTCAACACTTTTAATGTTCCATTCCATCATTTAATCTAAAGGATATTTTGATATAGATGACTTGCCCCTTGGACCACTCCTGAAATTGTTGCACAATTAAAACCTTTTGTGACTCCATTGCCCAATGGTTTAAAGCTGTTTTCACACTAATCCTATCTACTGAACACTTCTCAATATACTTGCATCTTCACCTGTTTTGAACTTTTTCATTTTGTGATATTCCATCCAATTAAAGATCATACCTGACCAACCAAACAAACAAACAAAAATCTTGTTCTTAATAACTAGCCTAATACCATACTAAAAGCCTTAAAGATAAATTAATATTTACACTTATAGAGAGATCCCTCTCTAGATTCAGGAGGGATAGATCCTAGAATCCCAAAGTGGTTAAATGGTTTAGTCTCTGCAGCATTTAGTCTTTCCACTCTGCTAAATTATAGAGGCCCAATAACTTGTACAGAAAGACATGGTCAAAATATGGCTTAAACATTGAGTCCAAATGAAGCTGGCTAAATGCCAAGATAAACAAGTAGTCAATATGCAATGCAGTAATACGACTTGACAACATAAGGGAGCCTCTAGGGTAATGGCCAGAAAAATGATAGCGGAAAAAGAAGAATGAAGCTTCAACGCATAAGGCGTGGCGGGACTAAAGAGGACTCCCGAGCCTACAAGAATTGCAGCATGGCCGAAAAATGCTAGCGAGGAAATAACTAGGAAGCCCATGTAAAGGAAGGCTCTACCACCAAGTCATGGTTAAAAAATCAGCGAGTGAAATGGGTTAAGTACTTATGACAAGATGGGATTGACCTTATTGCAAGTGATCAAAATGAAGGCTAGCATGCAAAATGCAATGGAAAGTGGATTCCCTAACCTATATGCCTGCTCAAAATCAAACACCTACCATGATAGGTCAGTGGTCATGGATCCGAAACAAAACTAGAAAAAATCTAGAATTCAGCAACATGTACCTGAAAAAATACCTTGCCCGACACTTACAAACCAAATGGTTATACAGTCTTAATCAAATTCAAAAAATAAGCATATGGAAAATTCTCAAAAATTTTCAAATATGGGCATAAATACACCATTTGACTCACATTTGGATCATTTTCACATTGCAGAAGTGGAGAAGGAGCTTTTGGAGAAAATATTCCTTTTCTCAAAATCGGAGCAATCAACCATCAAATCGCTCCAAATCAATCAAGTAAGTTCTAAATTCATCATGTTCATCAATTTCGTTCCATTTTAAGGAAAAATTTTTGAAATTTGACCGTATAAAAGAAATTTTTTGATGAAACCCTCTGCGCATACACGAGTTCGTGTGGATGAACCTGCGTATCATACGCGACTGTGTATAAGCGAAGCTGCATATGCGCAGAGCGAAAATTTAAAATTTGAATCTAATCAATGATTTAATGATTTTTCTCAATATTTCCATTAGCTGGAGAGAGCGTGAACATAGTGCCATTGAAAATGGGGTGACAGAAGATGAAAATTCGCTAAGTGTTCTTCAAAATTGTGGATTGCTCAAGTTTTTCAAAGTGCCAAATATGAAAAGAAATGTACGGATGCTTCAGATGTTGGTTGATCATTGGGAACCAGAAGAAGATTGCTTCATGATTGATCAAATTCCACTATGCATAGAAGTGGAAGATATTTACTTCATCACTAGACTCTCTCAGAGAGGAGACCCAGGAGACTTACACGAAAAGCATGTTGGAGGGCTTACCATAGAAGATTATGTCCAATTCTACTGTGTAGAGGATGCACAAAAGTTAGGAACTCATATTCCTATCAGCGATTTGAAGGATTTATACATGAATATCCTTCTCTTGACCATTAGCAGAGTAGCAGGATCTTCTTCTCTGCATTAGGCTTCAAGGACACAAATGAGTATAGCAGTAGAATGCCTAATTCATCTCTTTGAATAGTGCACAACATTACTGAGAAATATGAAGGAACAGTTAAATTCAATTTAGAAATAAAAGACCAAACATTTTGGGTATGGTACAATCTTGCTGACATTCTTTGAGAGAGAGTTCCAGGGCTTCGGCCCAAAGTCATCTCAACTATCAACAGCCCGAGAGATCCAAGAATATCCCAATGGGTAGATCTAATGAAGAGATTAGGGGGAAGTGAAGTTCCCCGAACCACTTGGGATGATGAGTTCTTCCAATGGTGGGAGGAACAAGTCATCGAAGTGGAAGATCATCCCTATGTTGGGATGGAATTTTGTACTGATCTAGATCTATTCCTGCCACCCAGTGCAGCATGGGGCATAATCGATGAGATCGCAATTTTTTATTTTTGATTATGTGATTTTTTTTATGATTTTTTCAGAGTATGAAAATGAAATTTTTTTTTTTATTGGTCTAAAATGACTTAAAAAAATATGATGATCATGATGCAGACATGGGACCAGTCAAGCCTGAGGGATACCCAAGGCACAAGCACCACAGAGGTGAGCTAGATGCAGAAGACCCTGGTAGAACACTCCATGTCATCTAGAGGAACTTGGAGATTATGACCCGCCAAGTGCCTATGGCTGCGATAAAGGACCTACCAAAGGCTATCCAGAGACGGGTAGTTGGAGTACCCTGAGACTGGGTGTGGTTATTCTATCGTGTAGTGACTGCCATTGTCTTCTATAGGAACATGAATGTTGGGTAGGGACCTCAAGAGTAGATTTATAGATATGATCAAATGACTATAATATTTTTTGATAAGCATGATCGGGCATAAGCTCTAATTTTGTAGGACATGATGGTCTAGATTTTGTATATTTTTTAACACTCTGACTATATATATATAGCAATTTATATGATGTGATGGCTCAAATGTATGAAAATGTATGATGTATTTGATATATTGTTTAAATTATTAAATGATGAATATGCCAATCAATTGCTTGACTAGCCAATAAGTCTGCCATCCAATTGTCAGCTCAAGGAATATGAATGAATGTTATAAATTGAAATGATCTTTGTAACAAACGTACCCTCAAAAACAACCGATGCAAAAATGGATCTCGGACCCGATATGTGTTTTTCAACTGCGAAACCACCAAATGCGAATCCAAGAAAACTACTAATGAATCAACACCCAAGGACATTGATCCAAGAGTAGATCAATCACTGCAGTGTATTCTACTATGTTGTTTGAAGCAGGACCAATGCAGACACCTCTTGACACCAACAACTGACCGGATGGATAATGAAGTACCCAAGCCATGGAAGCTAAGTTCCAGGTATGTCTAATAGTAGCATCGGTGAAACCAAAGTGACTCATGACATCTAATAACACCTACCAAAGTAGATCAAATGGATCAAAATCACACCACCAAATCGAAAGCTCAGATATGTACAAAAACAAAAAATATATACAAGAAAGCAAGATGCTAGGCCAAAGCCTAGGCATAATACTTTTTCAAATAGAGCCCATTTCTGCGCTCTGCCAACTCATTCCCATCAATATCAATCAAGGCATCAACACCTTTCTTTAGGACCTTTTTAACGATCAAGGGGTCATACCACATGGATTTAAACTTACCTGCCTCCAAGGCATCCTTCTCCTGGGCATAAAAAAATACAAGGTCACCTGTAGAGAAGACCCTAGGTTTGACCGTGTTATCGTACTGAACCTTTGCCCATTTCTTATGTGCCTCATCCATCATAGCTGCATCTCGATGTTTCTCATCAAGATGTTCTAGATGAATAAGGCGTTCTTCGAGACTACAAGTGTCAGGAAGAAGCTCAACAACTAACTTAAGAGAAGGAATTTCACATTTGATGGGAAATATAGATTCCAAGCCATAAGGCAGTTAAAACAGAGTAAAAACAGTTGTAGTTTTGACTGACATCCGGTATGCCCAAAGTGTAGGATACATCATAATATGCCAATTGGATCTAGCTTTATCAATCATCCATTGAAGAATTGTCTTCAAGGATTTTTTCATGGCTTCAACTTGCCCATTGGCTTGAGGATAATAAGGAGACGAGTGCTCCTACCAGAAACTTAATTTCAGAGCCAATTCATCCATCATGCTATTCATAAAGTGACTGCTACGATCAGTGACAATCTCTTTAGGAATACCAAAGCGAGAAATGACTTGATTGAAGAGGAAAAGAGTTTTTATCTCACTGTCATTCCAAAAATTAGGCATAGCCTCAACCCACTTCGTTAATTAGTCTACAGCTACGATAATGTACTTGTGACCTTTAGCCGAATGGGGGTTATAATTATTAAAATCAATACCCCACTTTGTAAAGGGTCCGAAAATAACAATAAGAAAGAGCGGAGCTAGATGAGTGCGTATCTTTCAAGTATAAACCTGACACAGATGACACTTTTGACCGATTCCATACAATATTTGAAAATTGAAGGCCAAAAGTATCATGCACGCAAGATTTTTTGAGCTGTAGCAAGTCCAGATAAATGACCACCACAAGCTCCACTGTGGCAATCATTCAGCACAACCTCAGCTTCTTCGAGAGTTAAGCAACTCCTAAGGATCAAATTGACCCCGCGATGATATAAAGTGTCACCCATAATCAAATAACTTTTGGCTAAGTGACGTAACTTTTGACGCTCGTCTTTCGAAAAAGTTGAGGGAAACTTTGCAGTCTGGAGATAAACTATGAGATCCCCATACCAAGGATCTTGTGAAGAAATGAGAAAAAGATGTTCATCAGGAAATGATTCATCATAAACAGTCTCTTCTCCACAAGGCAACTCAGAAATCAATTCCGCAAAAACTAATGATTTCTTGGACTTGGCAGACATAAACTCAAGATATTCTTGCAAAATCACAATCCATCGATTGTATTTGCCCCCAATAACTCACCTACTAAGAACAAATTGAAATGGATTGACTGCTGCCAAAACATAAGTTTTGCATAGAAGAATGTAATTTCTGAGCCATTGAACAACATGCAATGTTGCTAAAGCAAGCTTCTCTATCAGAGAGTACCAGAATTCAGGTCCTACCAGGCGTTGACTAAGGTAGTATATAACATGCTTGAAAATAGCATCGTCCTCCTGAAACAGAACCATACCAATAGTCAATCCCTGCTATAGTCGGGTGGAATCAATACAGGAGCAGAGGTCAATGCTTTTTTCAAAGCATCAAATGAGCATTGAGAAAATTCATCCTAGAAAAATGGAACTCCTTTCTTTAATAATCTCATAAATCCTTTTGTAATCTCAGCATAATTTACGATGAATCTACACAGAAAATTAGCTTTTCCTTGTAGACTTTGAAGTTGATGAATTGAAGATGGGGGAGGCAACTGAAGTATTGCATCAACCTTGAAGGGATCTACCTGAATCCTTTCTGTAGACACTATGAATCCCAACAACTAACCAGATGTGACAGCAAAAACATACTTGTTCGGGTTCAACCAGATTTTATAATGCTGACATCGTTCATAAACTTGATGGAGGTGAGAAGGATGATCCATTCTCTTTCGAGAACGAGCAGCTAAATCATCCAAATATCCCTCAATAATATGTTTGATGTCGTGGAAGGTGTAAGACATGGCCCGCTGAAAAGTAGCTCCAGCACTTTTAAGGCCAAAATTAATTTTCTTATAAGGAAAGGTACCTCGGGGACAAATAAATGCAGTCTTATTCTGATCTTCACAACAGATATTAATTTGATTATATCCAGAGAAACTTTCCATGAAGGAGAAAATCTCATTCCCCACACACCCATAGATAATATGATCTACAAATGGTGTGGGGTAGTTATCTTTAGAACATGCTTTATTTAGGTCCCGGACGTCAATTCAAACTCGAATTGATCCTTATTGCTTGTCCACAGGAACTGGATTTGAAACCCACTCACTCAAAGGAACTGGGTAAATGAACCCTGCCTTTAGCAGCTTCTCCACCTAAGCTTTGATAGTTGTAGCCTTGCTAGGGTTGACCGGACAAAGCTTTTGACTCATAGGCTTAGAATTTTCGTAAACCTTGATCTCATGCTGGACAATAGATGGTGTTAGGTCTCTGTAATTTTTAAAATTGGAAAATAAAAACTGCAAAGCCTAGATATGAACCACTTTGGGATTCTAGGATCTAGCCCTACTGAATCCAGAGAGGGATCTCTCTATAAGTGCAACGATTAATTTATCTTTAAAGGTATTTTAGGTATGATATTAGGCTAGTTATGAGGAAGAAGGGTGTTTGTTTGTTTTTGGTTGGGTAAGGACATGATCTTTGATTGGATGGAATATCACAAAATGAAAGAGTTCAAAAGGTGAAGATGCAAGTATATTGAGAAGTATTCAGCAGATAGGATTAGCATGAAATAGCTTTAAACCATTGGGCAATGGAGTCATAAAAGGATTTAATTGTGCAACAATTACAAGAGTGGTCCAAGGGGCAAGTCATCTATATCAAAATATCCTTTAGATTAAATGATAGAATGGAACAATAAAGTGTTGTGAAGGTGGAAAAAGCCAACAATTTCAACGAGGATTTGTTAACTTTCCAAACAAGAAAAAACCTTTTAAAGAAATTGTTTAAAACCAACCAAAGACAGGGCTAACCATAAACTTCTTTGGACAAGCTTGTATTAAAGCTAACTTATCAAACAAACAATCCAGTAATCCACATGACTACTTTCAGAAGGGATGAAAACAGATAAGAAAAGAAAGTGCAGCTAAAGATCAAGTCAGATGCATTAAAATCTAGGCCTGCTTTTAGCATACTCTTAGGGAAACCTTCAAAAAAAATTTTGGAGAAAGAACTAGAAGACAGGGAAAACCATAAACTTTTCTAGCTTAACTCTACTTAGCATGTATTGAAAATATCATTCAATAACTTCCTTTCAAGATTCGCACATCAAGACATGGACTAGCCAACAATCCTTGATATGTCTACACTTAAATTAAGTCATTCTTAAACACACAATTGGAAGAAAAAATAAAGATAAAGCTTATCAGTAAGAGTAGGGTACCTTTAACAGTAAATCATACCTCTATAATTGTTGTTCTTTATCAGAGAAAGATGAACAAAATGGCATACATGAAAGGAAAACAAATAATAGTAAGAGGTACTTCACCAATGATATAGACCAGGATCCCAAAAACCAGCTTGTATATTGATTGACAATCCAGTTACAAACTTCAAGTCCAATGTTTCATTACAGCAACAACTTCTCTTCTCAGCCTAACTTCTTCAATAAATTAATAGAGCTTCAGAGCTTCACAGTTTATTTACATTCAACAATGATTCGATACAACAACTATTACATCAGAAATCTAATAACTAACCTTTATCTCATCTTCTACAAACATATTTATAGAAGAAATGAGGAGGTGGGATCAAAGAAAATATCTCTAAGTTCAAGTAATACAAGTTAATGCTTCATGGCCTTTGAGGGGCTCAATGGAGAAGTTTTCTGATATTTTCCATGGATTAATTGATTCTCATTAAGTCTTAAGCATGTTGGTGAGATTTTGTTGACTTAAAAATTCTTGAGGAAAGTTAGTAAAAACTATGGCTGCTTTAAACAAAATATCACTGACTGAGGCAATAACTCTGCCTACTTCTGATTTATGGAGAGAGGCAGGTGGCACTTTGGTAGCTGGAGAGGACTCAATTAGCCTCTGATGTGGCAGTGGAGGCCCTTCGGCCTGATATATCTCTTTGTTTATTCCTAAAACACTTTTAATCTTCTTTACTCTGTGTTTTAGGCCTAATCAGGCTTAATCTTCATCTTCAGGTCTTTATCCTTTAACAGCTATGGATTAGGCATTTGATTTCAGAGTTTTATTACTTGATCCCTTGAAATTCTTCTTGAAAACCTTTAATTTTTCATTTCTGCTTTGATCCCATCCTTTGACACTGATACTCTTTGTATAATTAAGGTTCACTGTGTCGTTGTTGTTTTCAAGCGCGCAGAGGTTTTTATGACTTCGCAATGTTCATGAGGCATGGAAAAATCACAGTTTAAACCCCTGTAGATTGATTCTCTTCATTGATGGTGGCCTGGGGGATCGTCATCCCCAGCCTTTGTTTCTTTTAAAATAGTGGAAAAACCTTTAAAACCTGCAAAAACAAAAAAAATTATGATAAAATCCTACGAGGATAGGTTTAAACTATTTTGGAGGTTTTGGGTGCGAGAGCGAATAGGAGCTGTTGGATTAGCAGAATTAACAGCACAGATTTCTCGATCGAGTATTTTGGGAGAGATTTGGGTGAAAAGGGAATGGGGACAAGATTAAAACAGGACCATCTAATCTCAGATATCGATGGCGGAGATTAAAAGATGAAAAGGTAATGTTAATGAATGGAAGTGGTTTGGTGGAAAACTGGTAGCGGTTTTTGTGTTGCATTTGGGTGGTAATGTGTTTTTGGATTGTTGAACGTGATATAGGTATGCGTTTGAAACGTGGATTTCTAAAACCACCTATATCGCGTAAAAGTTGTGCACTGTGGGAAGGGCTCAAAATTTACACAAAATTGATTCTGGGACATTGGATTGGAGGATCCAAACCCAACGTTGCGGGTTTGAGCGCAATGGATGAAGAGATGCGGGGTAAAGTGTATGCAGGGTCGAGGTGACGTTAGAAAAATTGGCGCGCAATGCAGTGGTAGAATAGTCCATCCAATCGTTAAAATTCTTTGATAAATGGTTAAAATTGGAAAAAGGGGTGGATATGAAAAAAGAAGGGGGAAAGGAAATAGGCGGAAGAATGGGGTCTGATGGCCTTTGATCTTGGTAGATCAACGGTCAGGATTCCTTTTAAACCTTTTTGTCAAGGAAACAATATTTTATAGAAAATGTAAGGTTTCAAAGGAAAATGACAGAGAAACAAGGAGAAGTGGGACCCATCTTTTATATAAGGACGGAAGGAAGGATGACTGTGGGCCGTCGGATCTGGAGGATCGACGACCGAGATCTAATGATGGAGGACAAAGAGAAGGGCAGGGTTAAAAAAATGGAAGCATTGTGAGCCATTGGATCTAAGAATGATCAAAGGCGGAGATTTGATCGCAAGATCGCATCGACGGAGGACAAAGGGTAAAGCAACAATGAAATGTGCTGATGCGATTGAGTGTGGACCGTTAGATCTAAGAGAGATCAATGGTTAGGATTAAATCGACGGGTTTATGTGGGAGGTATTATGGAATGGATGAGCGCGATGCGATGAGGCATGAACTGTTGGATCTGGCGGAATGAATTGTCAGGATTTGATCGCATCGGAGGAAAATGGAGAGGCCAAAATACCGAAACATGTTGATTTTGCGATGCGCAATTAAGCGCTGACTGTTGGATCGGATTTAGAGATCAAAAATGGAGATTTAATCGACGGGAGCGATGGTGAAGAGCTTATGACGGAGCGTGATTTAATATGAGCCATTGGTTCTTGTGGATTCAATGTCCGAGATTTAATCACAGGATCGTAATCGGCGGAGGTCAAAGGAAACTGGGTAAGAGTTTTGCGATTGTCAAATTTGCAATGGAGCGAGAGTCGTCCATCCAAAAACTTGATCTACAATGGAGATTTAATCATAAAGGAAAAAGGTGGAATGGTGGGTTTGGAGAAGGGAGCGATATGGACCATTGGATCTGGGCAGAGTAGATCATATCAGCAGTGGAGAATCAATCGTGCGATCGCATCGACTGGAAGCAAAAAAACATAAAAACAAGTAACAAATGTGTTTTTCAATGAAAATTTGCGATGCAATTAAGCGCTTACTGCCTGGTCTTGGTGTGGGTCATATGCGGAAAAGGGGCTGGGGCTTAAGGCTGAAAGGGGCTTAAGGCCTTATGAAAAATTAAGGTTTTTTAGGCCAAAATAAGGGATTTTCAGAGATTTCTGAAGGTTCCGATAAGAGTAAAAAGTGGGTTTAAACCTTATAAAAGGATTTTACAAGGCTTTAAAGGGGACTTGAGGGAATGAGAGGAAAATTAGAGGGTTTATGGATGAAATGGAGACGGAAAATGGAGAAGGGAAAATGAGGGAAAAATGGACTTTATGAATAGTTTTTTCTTTTGGTAAACAGCAGGTTTTTTAGGACTATGATGGAAATAGGAGTGAAGATGATTTCAAAACATCATCACAAGACTTCAAGAACTCACAATATTGAACATAAATTGTTTCTTGAAGGCTAAAAAATATTTTGGCCACCATTTGATATGAAAAATTTTATAGGTGGCTAACAGCGGCTCCAACTTGGGATGGCAACTCCTTGTAGGTGTCAAGAATCTTAGAACAAAATTCTCTAGATGTAGATCAGTGGCTTGTACCTTGAAAAACTTTTCTTCTTCTCTTATTAGCTACTTCAAATGTGAGCAGAACATTTAGACATATCAGCAGAAAAATTCTTTCCCAAACAACTACCTACACACCTACTTCCTAACATTTTTTCTTCAGAAGGTGCATTTGGACTTGCAGACCTTCAAACGTCAAAATTTTATTCTTTTGAAAATAAGAAAACTAATATATTTCTACTCTTATTTCTCCATGAACTCAGATTAAATAATTGAGTTCATAAGCTTCTCTACATAACTACTATCTGTCAGGATTAGGCTGTCTGACAAATTTTATTCTCTAAATTCAAAAACATAAATTTAACAAAAGTCAAGCTAGGATTAAGCAATATAACTTTTTGTTGGTCTATGGCATGAAAACAAGCTGCACATAGACTAAAATTTGCGGAAAAATAAAGCAAAATGGTGAAGGCTTAAGATCTGAAAACTAAAAAACATCCTTCATTATCTTCAGCTCTGATTTTGAATTTTATTTGAGCTATCTTTCTTTCTCATCTGGTTCAGGTTTTGGGCATATTAGAACCAGTTGGCTTTGTATATTTGGCTCAATATTTGATCAGATTAGAGCCATTCTTCTTTTTGAAACTCACAGGTTCATATTTTGAGCTTGTTTGAACTTTTATTTTTCTATCCTAATCTACCTTGCTGATAAGCCAAGATTAAGTTGTTTGGAAAATCTAATTCACTAACCTATCAGCAAAAAATTGAAAACTAATTAGTCATGATTAGGCTATATGACTAACTAGGAATGTGTTTCTTAGGAGTGGCATTTGAGCTTGCACACTTTCAGAATTTGTTTCTCTTTTTTGGTATGGGGTTGTACCTTTCTTGTTTTCACTTTTGCGCTCTTTTCTTTTTCTATTGTTTTTTTATTTTTTATTTTTCTAACTTTGAATGCAATGATGGATGTAATATTTATAATGAGAAAAAATAAAAAAGCTTCAAATTGGTTCAGTCAAGAAAAATAATGTTTGAGCATCCTGCCATTGACAAGACCTCCACAGAGTTCAGTTCCATTGACTTCCTGTAAGAAATAAGCATTGTTACCAGCAGTAGAATGAATAAGATAAGGGCCCATCCATAAGTTATCAAATTTCCCATGTTTTCCCTTATCTTCTCTCCTGGAATCCCACTTTAAAACTTTGTCACCAATGTTGAAATTATTGGCCTTTTTCCTTCTATCAAACAACTTCTTGATGCTTTCTTATTTTTGTAATGCTCTGTTGTAGACCTCCTCTCTGGTTTGTTGAAGATGTATAGTTTGATTGATTCTTATTATCATGTAATTATCCTCAGATTGTATTTCTTGGATTAGCTTCATGACTGGCACTCCTAGGCTGGTTGGAAAAATTAAATCTACTCCATAAACAAGCTAGTAGGGTGACATTCCAATTGATTTTTTAAGTTTTAATATATCAGTCCAAAGTGCATGTACCAGCTTTGTCTGCCATGAATTCTTATTGTCTTCCAGCAAATTCTTGATTATATTTACCAAACTCTTATTTGAGGATTCTGCCAGCCCATTACCTTGAGCGTAATAAGCAGTAGAATGACCCAATGTAATTTGATATTTGTGACAGAATTCAACCATATTTTTGGATCCAAATGCAACAGCATTATCTGTGATAATCTTCCTAGGGTAGCCAAATATAGATAGGATATGATTTTCAAGGAATTTTATGATAGTAGAATCAGTGGCTTGCCTACAAGGGATGGCTTCTATCCATTTGGTAAAAAAATATGTTGCAGTGAGGATCCATCTATGCTGGGCAGATGAGGCTGGATGGATTTCCCCAATGAAATCTAGACCCCACTATTGAAAACGAGCTTCAACAGTGATTGGATGCAAAGGTAAGGGAAGCAATTTTCTTTTGCCTTCAAATAGCTGGCATTTGTGACAGGCAATAATCATCTTATGGAAATCTTGAAAGAGGTTGGGCCAATAGTAACCATTTCTAAGGATTTTTTTGGTAGTTGTCTTCCAATAGAGGTGGCCTCCACATTCTCCTTCATGAAATTCATGCTTGATCCTATCTGCATCATTCTCAGGCAAACATTTAAGCAATAATCCACTAGCATTTTTCCAATAAAGAAATTTATCTAAAATGCAGTAGTTTGCAACTTTTAACTTTAAAAATCTTGCATTTGTCTTAGACAAACCAGGAGGTGTATTCAAATTGAGAAAAACATATGAAATATCAGCATACCAAGATGAAAACAAGAAATGATCTTCAATAATGAGAGTTGACAACTCCTCCTGTTCATCTAATGCATTTATCATGTTAATATCAGGAGCTTCAAAATTAGACTCAGCCATTAATCTTGCTATTCCTTGGCATTTTATGAGCTTAGTGGGCTTGATTTCTAAATCATATTCAAGTATCATAGCAAACCACTTTCCTCTTTTGCCATCTGGATACTGGGTTAAAATATCTTTCACAACTGAATTTGGCACAAATGAAATTATGTGGGAGTGTAAAATGTAAAGTCTAAAGTCTTTTAAGGCTTTGACCAAAGCAAAGGCAAGCTTTTCCATGATGTTGTACTTTAGAGGTGCATCTCTTAAAGCCTTACTAAAGAATGCAATTGGCTTCTCTTGTCCCTTCAAGTTTTTCTATAATAGGATAGCAGCCACTATGTGTTCTAATGCAAATGAAAAAATGAAAAAATCTTTTGAAAATTCAGGACTAATAAGAACTGGTGTTTTGGTTAATGATTTTTTTACCAGCTTGAATGATTTATTTGCTTCCATGGTCCATTTAACTCCTTTTTCCCTTTTTAGCATGTTTGTTATGTTTCTAAGGAGTTCAGCTAGATTAGGTATGAACCTTCTCAAGAAATTAATCTTCCCAATGAAAGATTGAAGTTCCTTGATGTTTCTTGGATGGTTGATTTGCAATATACCATCAATCCTCTTTGGGTCTATATTTATCCCTTCTTCTGATATGATGTGTCCAAGTAGTTTGCCTTCTTGGAGACCAAATATTTTTTTCTTTGGATTTAAAGATAACCCATACCTTCTGCATTTCTCAAAGACCTTTCTCAAATGTTCTAGGTGTTCTTCATTTGTTTTGGAAAAAATAGTGATATCATCAAGGTAAATAATGATGAAGTAGCCTAATTCTTCCGAGAAAGCAATGTCCATGGCTCTCTGAAATGTGGCACTAGAATTCGTTAAACCAAAGGGCATTTTCACATACATGAAAGTACTCGAAGGTGTGGTAAAAGATGTCTTGATTTGATCATCACAATGTACCAGAATTTGGTTATAACTTGAGAAGCCATCTAGCGAAGAAATTCTTTTAGAACCAACTACCCTTTGTAAAATGTGATCCATCTTGGGTAAAGGGTAGTTGTCCTTCAATGAGGCTCTGTTTAAGTTCCTAAAATCAATAAAAAGCCTTATTTATTTTGTCTTTTTCCTAACTGACACAAGATTAGATACCCAATCTGAATATCTAATAGGGACTATAATTCCAGCATAAAACATTTTCTTAATTTCCCTCTCAACTAGGGGTAATTGAACAGGGTTTATTTTGCGCAATTTTTGTCTATAGGGCTTCTGGTTTTCCTTGAGCGGTATCTTATGCTGAATTATCTCTGTGTCATAGGATTTTAGATCTTCATAACTCCATGCAAATACATCAGAAAATTCCTTAAATAGCTCAATGTATTTCAGCTCTATGTGAGTTGGTAAGGCTTTAGACAGTTTAATCATTTTTGGTTTTTCTTCACTACCTATGTTACACTCTTCAATTTCAATTTCCATAGGTTCCAGCCTTGGTTTCTTGGCAACATCATTGAAATCAAACAACTCTTCTAACGGGACCAGTCCTTTTGGCAAGCTTTGAGTATCGGATTGCAATGTTTCTAAGTCTTCTTTTTCTAAATCTGCACTAACTTCTGTGGTGTGTTCAAGTTTATTAGCTAACAGATTTATCTCAGCAATATCTAGAGACTTTTCTTCCTCATCAGGCAGATTTTATTCTATAGGACAGTCTGATTCATAATCTGAATCTGAACTTGGTGGCTCAAATTCATTTTTGGACCGTAAGAAGTCTTCTATTTGTTTATCTCCATCAAACACTTGCCAATATTTTTCATTGTCTAGGACATCTGGTCTAAATTTTATTTGGGTGGTGCATTTTTTGGTTCCATAAGGTGTTAGAAAAGTTCTAGCAGCAAAGGCTAAACCATTGGTAGAGATATTTTGGTTTCTTGGGACAAAAATAAGTTGGGATTCATAAAATGCTTTTAATAATTCAATGACATCATGTCTATAGACTCTAAGTCTACGATGTTTGGCACTATATTCCCCATTCACTTTCCTAACAATCAACTCCGAATCACCAAGAACTTTTATCCTTTTGGCCCCTAATTTCCTCAATAAGTGTAGGCCTAAAGGGAGGGCTTCATACTCAGCTATGTTATTTGAACATGGAAAGTTTAATCTGTATGAATGCCCTTCAGTATGATTGTTCTCAGTGTTATGTATCCAAATGCCTGCTCCTGCATTATTCTTAGTGCATGACCCATCAAAATTCATACTCCAAAGAGGACTGTTTTAAGAATTACTAGTATGACTAGTGTCCTCTTTATCTTGGGTGCTTTCAAATTGTTCTTGTAAATCAGCACCAT
Source organism: Pinus albicaulis (assembly GCA_034641835.2). Classification (NCBI taxonomy): domain Eukaryota; kingdom Viridiplantae; phylum Streptophyta; class Pinopsida; order Pinales; family Pinaceae; genus Pinus; species Pinus albicaulis. Next base: position 51,957 of record JAXQQM020057924.1, on the reverse strand, counting down.
GTTGAAATTTGTTTAGTTCCTCATGTTCCTCATCATGTTGAGGATTCTTCTCTCGACTCTCAATGTTGACAACCAATGGATGACTGTTTTGTGGCTCTATACATGTGATCAGTTTGCATTAATTTTCTGATTTGACCAACTGTTTTGACCCTTATGTCATGTCTTCCTCCTTTTCAGTGTCTGCCACTACATTACAGTGAGAAGTGGCCACTAAGTCAGTTAATGTTTCCTTCTCATCAAATATTTCATGATTGAAGAGAATAAATGAGTCAAGGCTTGTATGCACAAAATAAAGAGGAGAGTTTTCTGGTCTCTCTTGGCTACTGACCATGTATTGCATATGAGATTCCCTATAAAGTCTTCTAGCTTGATTAAAGACAGGGATGGTAGCATATGTCATATCCATTTGCATTGTTCATTTTAACTTAGCTCCCCAAGATCTTCATAACATCATACCATACTTCGGGGGGACATCAGCCACTACAATATCCATCACTAAACACATGGCTGGAATTTGTGCTAAGTTTACACAAAGGTCTTTGATTAAACCTAAACATTTCACCCTACTGGAATAAAAGGAGTATAAATATTTGTAAGGTATGGTGATTTCAAGGCCTAGGCTCTCCATTATTGCTTTTGGCATTAAGTTGTGAGAGGCCCCTGAATCATGCATGGCATTGTGTAAAATTTTGTCATGAATTTTCAAACTAACATAAAAAGGAGGAACTAGTCCTTCTTGGTATCTACCTTCAATCTTGGGACCAAATAAAAGCTATGGTTGATCATTATTAAGATTGACAGTGTCATTATTCTCTTCTATGTTAAAATCCTTCAAAATTTGTGAATTATATACATCTTGGGTGGCTAATTCAGTGAGAGGAACAAAGATTTTGATTTTTGCAATTTCTTGTTCCAAATTAAAAGGCATCTGATTTTTTAAATTGTTTGTTTCAGCCTTATTAACCACCACTTTATCAATAAGATGAACTTGTTGATTTCATCTATTTACATTGGTCAAAAATTGTTTTAATAGGAGCACTAGCTGAGGTGCTAACACTGCTAAGGTCTGCACTCTGTTTTTTATTGATTGGAGTGCCTTTTTCTTTGTTTTTATCAGAATTTACAACCACTATTTTGTCTTTTTGTTTTGTAGTCTTGGGTTTGTTTACAGGGCTATTTTTTTGCAGATTTGTCAGAGGTTTGGGTTTTAGGAGTTTCCTGATTGATTTTACTCCTAAGTTCATACTCTTTTGGAGTTTCTATGATGACATTTTCCATCTCATGATAATAATATTCATCCTTTGCTCTTCTATCATCATAGGGTGTGTATAGACCTTGTTTCCTATAATAATGAACTTCAAAATCATTATTGTCTACTCCCAACATGTTTATGTCATCTTCCTTTATTTGATCAATTGTTTCTTCAACCTTCGCTTACATAGTTATGATGAAAAGGAGGAATCAATACGGTCAGAGTATCTTGATCTTGAGGTTGAGGTTCTCTGAAATTACGATTTTGGTTTTGAAATTGATTTTATTGTTTGATTTCTGATGATTTGGCGCGTTGGCAGAAACCCAAATGATGATGTAACATCAAACCAGAAGCTTTAGAACCCAAAGTTCTTCTGGTTTCAGAGGAGGCTCTCTATGTGTGGGCTCTGTGTTGTACTGGTGTTGATATTGAGCTTAGTTATGAAGTGAGTTTTTGATTTTTTGGGGTTTTTTAAGTTCGTGAGGGATAAAGCTGATCAAAGACATAAACTGGATAGCAAGATGTAGATAAATTGGGCTATGGGGTCAAACAGGTCAAGGAAGCTATGAGGTGATGATGTAAGGCTGCTGTAGGGCCGATTTGATTCACGGTAGAAGGGATCTTTGGGCAAAATGGATTAAATGGACAACAAGTTGGTGAAAGACAAAGGGATTTCAAGTGTAAATAGTTGATAGCAGACATAAACATTTTATAGCAAGCCATTAATCATGTTAAATGTAACTATGAGCTAATTAATAAATAGAAATCAAACATTCCAGCCATACATAGAGGTATAAGACCCTCTAACTTCGGGAAATGGCTATCAGACTTTGGGGAAAACACATAAGACAAACTAACAACTCATAAACTACGTCGGAACGCCTAAACATAGTCTCTAAGTCATTGGGCACTTTGAAAAACAAGCTTTCATAGTTTTAGGCAAAGGGCTAGATCGGGACTAGGCCTCCTTGGTTCAACAAGATGATCAACTAATCAGTCAAAGAGAAAGTTTTATGGACAGAACTATGGACAGCTTATAGGTAGGCAGGGCACACCATACATCCTACTCAATAATACATAGAACTTGTAAATAAAACTAGCAAACATTATCCTTAGGTTACTAAAGAGAAGTTAAGAATTCTTTAGCATAACAAAGGAAGAAGAAAACATCAAGCTATGAAGATTCAAGAATTTTGAGGTGCCTCCATGGGCATGTCTCAAAACTAATCTCTACTGATCTATAGCAGCAAGAAGCATGTATTATGGATGAAAACTAGAAGACAAAAACATAGCAAGAAACACTATACCATTCTACCATGTCATGGAATCCATCACCAATCCTTCATCATTCATCAAAAGCATCCAAGAGGTAGTCCAAAAATCATAACACAAGTTTGTTCTTCAAAGCTCATATGACCAATGTATTAATTCTTCTCTCAAGTTCAGCCTCTGATTTACAATGAAACCCATGGAATAAATAGGCTTGAGGGAGGAAAACCTCATGGAGCAACTAGCTATCCCATTGGCCAAGTCAAAATATCTAAACTTGTCCTTAAGGCTTTGCAAAGCCCAAGGCACAAAATATCCCATAAAATATCTAAAAAACTGCTAAAAACGGAAATTATATTGACTTTACATCATTTCCCAAGTATAAAAATAGCTTAACGCACATTTGGGAAAAGCAGATTTTTGAGGTTCAAAAATTACAAAAATACTTCATATTTATGCCTGAAAAAGGTCCCCTGACTTGCTGGAGGCAATTGGCAGCCTTCCCGGTGTCGAAATGAGGCTCATGATAGCTTGTTGGAAAGCTCTCTGTGTCTACTTTCCGGCGCAACTAAAATCATCTCAATCTGAGGCCTGGAAGTCATCCAAAACTGTACCTGTGTGTAAAAAACCAGGAAATAGCAGACTGCTGATATGGCGGGCAGAATGTGCAAAAAGAGGGCATTTTTCGCCAATTTGAGGGGGCGAATGATCTCCAAATGCTCTGAAAATCGCTGGGGACCTGCTCATAGAATTATGGCATCAACTGGTATCATCCTTCTCCCTTGACAAATCCTCAAACTGAAATGGCGAAATTATGAGTTTTCGACCAAAAACCCAAAAAATGCCAAAAAACAAAAAGTTGTCGAAATGGGCCCAAAATTGGCACGCATGACCCTCAGGGGTCCATAGCAGCATGTTCCGAAGTTGAGGCCAAAATTTCAGGAGCTGATGTGCTTTTCTCCTCTTTCCGTGCCAGGCGCTTCTTGAAACTGTTGTTTATCACTACTGAGTTACTTCTATTCAGCATTCTTCTCCTCTTTTTCCAGCTGCTGCTCATCTTTACCACTGTCATTCTGCTCCTGTTGTTTTGCCTAGAAGGGCATCTTGATATAGATGTGTCCCTGAAACACCAAACTACTTCCAAGTCTTTGGAATGCCTTCTTTGAACCAAACCCTGTCAATTCATTGTTTAGATAGAGAAAAATTGTCTTTGAATGACTTCAAAAAGTTTCCTCACAATACAAAACCCCTGCTCTTTCAAAAAGTGGCCTTTCCACCTTTAAAGTATCTCAGCCAGCAGACTTTTTAATAAGAGACCACACAATGAAAAGGAGACAACAGTTAGGTGAATTGTTTGTGCAAAGTGTCAAGAAATCACCTTGTTCTTGTGAAGTTTAGAGGTCAACAACACATTTATATCTTTGTCCCAAGGTAGACTTTCAAATCATTACAACCCTGCCTTTCCTAGTGTGCCTATTACTCAACACACTTATGTTTTATGCAATCAACCCTTAGTGCAATTAGACAGTCAATGTCATAGTTTTGAACAAGGTGACAGAGTAAAAATGCTCCAAAAGTTCAACCAAGCCTGCAATAGTCTTCTCTTTTCAAAATAACTAGGACCTCTTGTCAATGTAACACCTTTGGCTTTGTAGAAAAACCTTTGCTCTATATGGACATCCACTTATCAAAATAAACTCAAAGAACAAAAAACAGTCAAGTGGAAAACTTAGTGAAAAACTGTCCCTTCTGTGGTTTTAAAGGGTTAATTTTGCCTTTTGGTATCTTGAGGAATAAAACACCTTTGTTCTTTGATTTAGGAAAAGGTAAGAACACACAGTTTTTAGTTCAACACATTCTCTTTTCCCTGTAGGCAACTTCACCAACAGTTTCCACAATATGAAGACAGTCAGTCACAAAAACATCTATACAATCTAAAGTCATTATGTAATAGGATAGGAGGATAGAGTTTATGATGTTTTGTGTGAGCACAAAGCGCTGTAGCAGTCGAACACCAACAAAATTCCTTTCAAACAAAATATTGCCCTGGCTTTGTTGATCATTTTCATGTTGCTCTCCTGTTTTGGCAGCCATACTGTTCCTTTTCAATCATTGTTTGATCAATGTAAATTTGTCCCAAACTGTGCAACATGTTTGCTTTGGTGTTGGGTCTTTGCTCCTTTGTAAGTACTACCCTTTCCCTTTGTATGTCCCTCAACCATAAAAATTAGTCAAAAAACATAGTCAGTAAGGAAACACAGTCCAAGTGACCTCTTCTGTGTTATTGTGATAAGAGTACCCTGCTTTTGATGTTTTGAGGACACGGCATCACCTTGTATTTTAGTTAACAGCAAAACCATAACCTTATTATTTCAAACATAGCTCCCCTCTGGTGCAGGCCACCCCACCGGTGGATTCAACAATATGAACAGAGTAAATGACAAAGTGTACCTACACAGTCAAAGGTAACTCTATGTTAATGCGGGGTGCCATGGCTTCAGGTGTTTTGAGGTCAGCATAATAACCTTGTAGCAAGCTAACATTTCTTCCAATAGAGATGCTGCTCTTGTAATCACCAATCCTCACCTATACTTTGACCATAGCTCCAAATGGTGTTTTGCAGATTTACACTATATGAGGTGAAGGGGAAAACACTGGTGTTTGTTCTCCTTTTATCAAACAGAGAAGTCCTTTGGTTTGACAAAAACATTTATATCATGATACTGCTACTTTGAAAATAAACCTACAGTTCCTCCTTTTTGGAAGCTGTTTGCACTATTTAAAACTGTTTGAGGGCAGCTTGTTAGGTTATTTGAAACATCAATAGGAACCCATCATCCTGACTCCCAACTTGTGCCCTATTTGTTAAGTAAGGACCAACTAAAAAGCTGAAGCCTGTTCTTGATCTGTTCATTGTCAGCTGATAAAAGATATGGAAGAAGAGATATAAATTGCAGAACACAACATGGTGCTCGTTCAAGATCAGCTTTGCAAAGGTACAACAAAACTAGTCGAACTAGAATCCTTGGGCATTTTTCTCCTCATAATCGGATAGCTTTGTCAACCAGCTTACTTGTATTAATGTTTGCAACTGCACTAAGTCCTCCAGATACAACTCTGGTAGCCATTTCTACAGGAGTGCCACGGGCTGCTACAGGCGCGTCGCGCAGTAGTGCATTCCTTTGTAAATTTTGTGCACAGGCGCGTCGCGCACTTTTCCAGGAGCGTCGCGCAAGTTTGCAGTCCATTTTGAAGGCCTTCCCGGTGTCGGAATTGGGCGCGAGATGGCTCGTTGGAAAGCTGTGGAAGGCTAATTTCCAGAACAACTTTAATTTTTCCATTTGGAGTCCATTTGATTGTTAAAAAATTGATTTTCCCAGCACTGGTCAAAACTGGTGAATCCTGGTGCAGAAATGCATCGAGCTGTTTGTAGGCCATTTTTGAATGCCTTCCCGGTGTCGGAATTGGGCGCGAGATGGCTCGTTGGAAAGATAGGGAAGTCTAATTTCCAAATATGCTTGATTTGTTTCATTTTGTTTCCATTTTTGTGTTCAAAAACTGACTGTCCCATCACTGGTAAAAAATGGTGAATGCTGGTGCAGAAAAACCTAGCGTTGATTGCAGGCTACTTTTGGATGCCTTCCTGTTGTCGGAATTTGGCCCGAGATGGCTCATCGGAAAGCTATGGAAGTATATTTTCCATAAAAACTTGAATTTTTTCATTTGGATTCAATTTGGTTGTTCAAAATTTGACTGTCCCATCACTGGTCAAAAGGATAAATCCTGTTTGTTTTGTTTCTTTGGTGACAATTTTAACACCAATCTTCAACTTTGAAAAATAACTCAATAACCTTCATCATCTCTGCCACTGTTTTTAATGATGCTGGTGCTATTCCTGATGTAAGGTAACCCCACTTTAACACTGTCAAGAGAATGCCTGAATACTGATTTGTTTCTGAAGGACAAGGCTTGTTTTGTCAACTTGTTTTGTCAACTTGTTTTGACAGCCTTGGTCTTTGACAGCTTCTTCAACCTTTACCTACTGCAGGTGCCCACATTGCAGCTGATTTCTTTTCATGATTTCCAAAGTCTTCAAAAACCTAGATGATGACTTGTGATAAAATGTCCTGACTGCTCCTTGCTTTGAAGAAATGCCTCCTCCTTTTAAGCTTGGTTTTGACAGACTCCTGTAGGTGTCTTTTGACAGTAAATGAAAAAATACAATTGTATTGACTTTAAGTTCAATCATCCTCTGCCTACAGAAGAGAAGGAATTCCCTTTATAATTCTTTTTCACTTGGATTGTAATAGTGAAGCGCTTCATGGGTTTTGAGTGCTGCCCAGAGCTAATAAAACTTATTGCCAGAAACTCTGTCTTAATCTGCTGATGGTTATTTGATGAGCAAGCTTTGACAAAAGCTTTTTTTCTTATACATGGTGTCAGTCTCTGCTTCCAGGTGATCCATAAGTTCCCTTTTTTGATTGTAAGTGCTCTATTTTGGTTGCATCCAGTCATGCCATATTTCTCTGTTTACTCAAAAAGGAGCTCTTTTAGACTTCTTGGCATGTGACAGTAAAGTGACTGTGTGGCCACTTCTCCTAAGGAAACTACCCTTTTTGTATCAATGGCCTGTATATATTCAATATTGTCTCCTGTCCACTATAGGTATAGTTTGACAGACATTTCCATATGAATAGAAAAAACAATATATTTTGAAACATAAACACCATCTTTTACCTATGTAAAGACTTCTATTTTCCTTCTTTGTATCTTTCCACTGCACCTTTTGACCAATCAGTTTTCAACAACACTTAATGCCTTGGCCATCTGTTCACAAATGGAGGAGACCCTTCACTTGGAAAAGTATCTGAAGATTGTTTGATAAGGCTGTCTGACAAGGGTTTGCTAGGATTATGATGGTAAGCAACCAACTTGAAAAACATCAATACTGGCACCTTTGCTTGCAAACACTACTGTGCTTCAGAAAAACCCTAGTCAAAGTGTCACTGTCTCACTGTACTGCTTTGAGGGGAACTGAGATGTCATTATTTGCTTTGGTCATCTTATGACAAATTATTTGAAAGACAGTCTCTGTGACTATGGAAGTCAACGCCCTTTGAAAAACAAACACCTTTTCTTCTGCCTGTGTAATGACAAGTTTTGTCAGCATTTCTTCAAATTGGTCTTGTTGGAACAACAGGCTCTTTATGATTAGAATTGTTTTCACTCATGATGTGCCTCTATAAAGCTTAACAATTCACATGATTTGAAAACTTCCAATGACTTGCTTTATAAGACCTGAACTCTGTTTTCCTTTGAACTTTCATATTTCAGATTCTATCCCTGCTGTGATTATCACTTACGCTCAGAAAACCTAGAGTCTCATTTTCACTGTTCAGTAAAAAGCAAACCTGGACTTTTGCAATCCTTTAAGTCAATACTGGCTAGCGCCCTCTGCTTGTAGATGAAGGAGGCGCCCTAACCCTCTGCTTGTAAATGAAGGAGGTTCTGGGCTATGACAAATTACCAGTTTGCTGTGACAGTGGTGTCTTTCTCTTACTGTGATTTTCATGTTGGAAGGAGAATGCAAGGTCTTGATGAGTGGCTCTCTGTTTTGCAGATATATCTCAGGCTCATGTTACATTTAGAAGTAGTTGTTCTTCTAACTGTAGATTCAAGCATTTCCTCCTGAGATGAAGTTATATCTCCTGCCTTTGTAGAATCCATAAAACACTGTGAAACACCTAATAGTCAGCTTGAGACTGTGGTTTGTGCAGTGCTGAGACCTAGGGGTGTAAGTGGCGCGACTTAGAGCTGTTTGTCAATTTCATTTGCAGAGTGGGAGGTCAGTCATGGTTGGTCTGTAGCAGATGGAGGCTTTTTGGCTTTTTGATGATTGCCAAGGGTGAGATGCCTTAAAGCGCCACTTCCTAACATAGGGGAGACTTTTGCAACAGACTTGGACTTTTCCTTTTGGAGCTGATGGACAGACCAGGGGGGCTGAAACTAGAAAAAATAGTGATAATGGATTTTGACTTTGACAAGGGCGGACTGATAAGTAAGAGGGCGAAAAAAGTTTTATGAGGGTTTTCTAGATGACAGATTGACATATGGATTTCAGCTTCTAGAAAACTCAGCTATGGATATAGTCATCACTAAGATGTAAAAAATACTGATGGTAACAGTGGCTCCATTTGGGGAGGGCAGCTCCTCGTCAGGAGGTGTCCAGAATTCAGATCTTTGGCTTATGAAGACCAATGCCTTATCCATTGGCGCAAAATTTACCCTTCTCTTGATGTTATTTCTGAAAAGTGACAGCATGGTTAACATCAATGATACTTCTACCTACCCCACTATCTTTCCTAACATTTTTTCTTCTCTTTGGCGCATTTGAACTAGCAGCCTTTTGACAATGTATATTTTTCTTTTTTGCAAAATGAACCTATCTATTTCTACCCTTATATCTGCCGGGAGTTCAGATTAAGCTGATGAACTCCTTCATTGCTCTACCTATGCTAGATCAACTGTCAAGATTAAGCAGTTTGACAGGATTTCATTCTCTAATCTACAACATGAAATTTAAAAATGATCAAATCAGGATTAGGCAGTCTGATTTTTCATGCATTTGCGGCATAAAAGACAAGCTGCACACAAATGTTATTTTGCAATAAAAGGAAACTTAGACAAGCGGGGTTAAGATGTACAATGTATTTTTCATCCCTCGCTTCTCTCTTTGGTTTTGTTTTAGGCATGTGGAACCAGAATCTCTCCCTAATCTAAGCTCTGTGATAAGTCAATCTTACACAATGTTGACTATCTTTGCACTCACTAACTTATCAGCAAATAATTTAAACATGCTCAGCTATGATTAGGCTAGATAGCTGAACAAGACATTGAAAGCACTAGTAGCGGCATTTAGACTTGCTCGCTTTCTGAAAGACTATTTTTTTTTTGGAACATGGGGCCTTACCACTGCTTTTTAGAAACTGCCCTCTTTTTCTACTTTTCACTGTTTTTTGTATTTTTCTGCTTTTTCACTTTTTCTTCAAACAAACTACAAATGAAAAGGTGCTCACAGGCTAAGCTTATTTTCTATTGTTGTCTTTCTATCCTAATCTAATATGTACACAATAGACATTTGTTTGGTGAACTCTGTTTTCCAATGCAACCAGTCAAGTAGATGCTCACATGGGTGATTCTGGTTTAGTTCTTTCATGATGCATAAATAATGAAAAGGCCACTCCCATTTGGTTTGTTTCTGGACAGTAGAGCTTAAGTTTTTTCTCATTCTTGGTAGCAACTTGTTTATGATAGAACCCACTACCCCTACAGATTTCTCCAGGAAAACAACAAATAGATCTTGGAATAATACCTGATCTAGAGGATTTGATATATAGGCTTCATTCAGGACTACTCTTTCTTCCACTTGGCTATATTTGGGACTCTCCTGGTAAAGCAACTCTTCCCCTTGCTCATGATCACTTGAACTATCAGACTCATCATATATTGCAGTGTAGTTTTCTTTCCAAGCTGATGTGTTCTGATTAAGTGGACTGAAAACTGTGTGAAGGTCATCAGGTTGATGAGCAAGGATACACTTTGACAATAAATTATCTTGAAAGGATAGTGTAACAACTCCCATGTGTTTATCAACCTCCACTTCTTCATCTGCAATTTGTAACTCAATGGAACTTGGTGGCTGCAAATCTGGAGTTAAGGAAGATTCCATGTCCAAAATGATTTCTTCAACTATTTCAGGAAAAGGCTTCTCATTTACAACCTGCTCGAGGATTTCATCATCCTCCTCAACCTTATCATCAAAGCTGAAAAACTGTTGATTTCCAATTATGTGAATGTTATCTCTGATGGACTGAAGTGAAGTAGAGCAAAGAGTCCGAGACTCTTCACTTACTTCTGAACTTTCAAGGCTCTCCTCATCAGTGTCATAGATGATCTGTAATGGCTGCTTACTTTTCTCAAGTTTATGAAACTGAGCTTCCTCTCGACAATCAAAAACTGAATCTTCTGCAAAGTTAGTTTCTGTTTGGAAGTCATAATCATCAACATATTGATCAAACATTGGAGAATCATTAACATAAGTAATGTCACCAGCCATGCATATTGGACTATCAGATTTCTTTTCTTCAAATTGATTTACAAATCTACTTTTTGACTTATGATATGCAGGATTAACAGGAGAAAGATCAGAGAAGTTTTGGTTATTAGTTTCTGCATCTAGTAATGGAAAATGCATTTCTGATGGTTTGAGAGCTTCTTCCTTTTCCATTATCTGCTTGTTTATATCACTTTCATTGTATAAGATAAAAGAATCTAAATTAGAATGAGTGGAATAAATGGGAGTATTGTTTTCCATGACTGCTTGAGTTACCAGAGGTTGAGTTACTTCTAGTCCTAGGTTTTCCATGACTGCTTTAGGCATGAGGTTATGGGAGGTACCAGAATCTAACATGGCATTATGTAATATCTTGTCCCGTATGTTCAGGCTCACATAGGAAGGAGAAACAGACCCTTCTTGGTATTGACCTTCTATTTTCGGGCCGAATAAGAGCTCGGGTTTGTTTTCAGTTATATTTAAAGTATCTGCCTCGCTCACTATGTCAAAAACTTTGAAAATTTGAGATCTATACCTATCTATAGTTATTAACTCGGTAAGGGGTATGGTAATTTTTATTTCGGAAACTTCCCCTTCGAAACTAAAAGGAGTTTGTAGTTTGGGCAGATTTGTTTCAGCTTTTTCGGATTCTTCTTCCATTTCAGAATATGTGATTTCAAAATGGCTGATAGTGTCTTTAGAGCATTCCTCTAGGTTCTTTATTAGGCCTAAACATTTGACCTGACTTGAGTCAAAGGAATACAGGTTTTTGTAGGGTTAAGTTACTTCTAGTCTTAGGTTTTCCATGACTTCTTTAGGCATGAGGTTATGGGAGGCACCAGAATCTAACATGGCATTATGTAATATCTTGTCCCGTATGTTCAGGCTTACATAGGAAGGAGAAACAGATCCTTCTTGATATTGACCTTCTATTTTCGGGCCGGATAAGAGATCGGTTTTGTTTTCAGTTAGATTTAAAGTATTTTCCTTGCTCCCTATGTCAAAAACTTTGAAAATTTGAGATCTATACCTATCTACAGTTATTAGCTCAGTAAGGGGTATGGTAATTTTTATTTCGGAAACTTCCCCTTCGAAACTAAAAGGAGTTTGTAGTTTGGGCATATTTGTTTCAGCTTTTTCGGACATGACCTTTTCTATGCTCTTAATTTGTTGATTCTGGTTTGAGACCTTGTTTGACACAGTCGCCTCGGGAGTCTTTGTGGAGGTACTAGGAGTATCCGAGCTAAGACTTGTTTGAATATCTTTATCTTTGTTTTGGTCAATTTTCTTAGCCATAATTTTGTTGCTATCCGTGGCTTTTTTAAGGATGGTGTCAGAGGTTTTAGCAGTGTCAGGGCTACTCTTCTTGGAGTGGTCTTGGTTTTTTCTGCTTCTAAGGTTATGCTGCCTATGAGCTTCTATAATGGCATTCTGAAAATCTATGGCAGGATCTTTGAGATCTTCATAGTCGGTTTCGTCCTGACTTGGGGAGCATAACTCTTGCTCTTCTGTTGTGGGGTAAACCTTACTCTCGTTATCAGAACCTATGAGTTTCCAATGATTTTCATCAATGGGTGCAGTATCCTTATTCTCTTCATCAACATAATTCTCACTGAAGGATGGTCTGATCTGCTGATCATTTCCTCTTGGTTTATTTTGAGACTGATCTTTTCTAAAGCCTTGTTTTTGGTTTTGAGGGTTTAGTTGGTTTTCCCTAGGAGGCACTTTTTCACTCATTTTTTCCCACATCTTTGTCATGGATTTGATCAGGCCATCTATTCTAGGATCTAGGGAAGGAGATGAAGTGGAGACCTTATCTCTATATGGGACTTTTCCTTCTAATCTAGTCCTGGCTCTTTTTTTTGCTAAGTTGGCTTCTGTTTTTATGGCTATTTGTTGCATTTCCTCTAGGGTAGGGGGATCCTTGTCTCTCAGATGATATGTCATGTCTGGATCAAAACCCTTGGGGAATTTTGCCAAGATTAAACCAAGTGGGGGTTTGAAATGAGGTGGGAGGGAGTTATATACACTGTTGAACCTAGTGCAGTAAGCCTGGACACTTTCCCCATTTTCCCGTTTTAGGTTGTTATATTCTGACAGGATCTGAATGGGGTTTCTTCGGATTTCCCACCTATTTATGAAGACTTGATATAGTTCTGGGATATTGTGGATGCTGTTTGGAGTTAAGCTTTTGAACCATGTTTTGGGTTCACCACCAAGACTTTGTGCGAATATTCTCATTCTGACGGTCTCGTCTTGTACTTCCATGTATTCAAAAGCATCGCTAATCCTACTTACATGTTGTTGAGCTGTGGTGGTGTCTTCTCCGGTAAAGTGTGGGATTTTGTCTTGATATTTATTTGGGAGAGGATCCAAGGGCGGTGGCAACACCAAAGGTGCATACCAGGCTGCCATGAGGGGAGATAATGGATGATGTACAAGATGAGGACTAGTAGGTTGAGATGAGGTGGTTTGAACGGTGGTGGTTTGACCAGGTGTGGCGGATGAACTTGGACTAGTGATCTGGTTTTGAGCAGATCTGGGATGATAGGAGCCAAATTGATAAAGAAGCTGGGAATCAGGAGGGGTAGTAGGTGAAGCTTCTCTAATAGGACTCTGTGGTGGGTTTAGGGGTTCAAGATCGTCGAAGTTTATCTTACTATATGATTTGCTTCTGGGAAGAGTTTGTGAGGACTCTAGTTCCAAAGGTGAATCTAGTAGGATAGTGCGATGTTTAGGTACAGATCTTGTTCTACGGATGGATCTACCAGTAGCTAGATGATCAGTTTCGGAAGCTTGCCATAGAATCTTCTCTGGGTCATCTACTATGATAGGGGGATTTGGGTCTGGATGAGCTCTGGTATTGATTCTTCGTGAAGCCAGATTTTAGATCCAGAGTTTAAAGAGAATGGTATTGGTGAATGTTTTGGATGAGTGATTTCTCTAAAGTTCTACTAAGGTGAAGGATGGTCAAAATAAAAGGGATGGATTAGTGGAGTCGCCAGGTGGAACTGGGTTGTTTTTGTGAAGATAGCTATGGTCCACCACCAGTAACTAATCTGGGAATGTTTTGGATTTTCTGAGTTTTATGTGCAGCCTATGGTTTGTTAAAGTATCCTAGACTTGTTTCAACACTTTGCTAGGGTGATGAGAACAAAAAGAGTTTACTCTAAATGGGTCTATGGGTTGCTTGCTTGTTTAAGTATCTAAAGGACCAAAGAGTCTATAAGAGTTTGCTAGACTATCATGTACTCAGTGTCCCACCATCTCCCGCTATGTTAGTGAGTGATGGGATAGGTCTATCGGATAGTAGCCTAGAGTTTGGTAAAATAGTAAGGTCTACTAGAAGTTAGTGGAGTCGCCAGGTGGATTATCAGTTGTCTTGAGGTATATTTGTATGGTCCACCACCAGTAATGTCAAAAGCCAATCTAAGGGAGTGTTTTGGGGTTTTTTGAGTTTTATGTGCCTACAAGGTTTGGAAGAGTTTTCTATAACTGACTCATCATTTTTCTAAGATGGTGAAAGAGCTATTTTCTACCCTTCAGACAATATCTAAATTTACTAAGCTTGATTGAGACTTCAAGAGTTACTAAGGTGTACTTAGATTGTCACTAACTCAGAAGGTCCTACTGTGAGTGTCACTATGTTAGTGAGCAGTGGGATAAGTCAATCAGATAGTATTCTCAAAAAGTCTTTAAAGATGAGGGAAACTAAGTTTTTTAATCACTCAGAGTCCCACCGTGATCGCCATTATGTTAGGGTCCCGTGATTTGGCCGATTGGTGAGCCAAATGACGATGTAACATCAAACCAAGCTTTGGAGCCCAAGGACCTAGCCTTCCTGGACTCAGAGAGGGCTCTCTCTATATGTGTAAAAGATGTCGGTGTGTTTGCTTATGGTGTTTTGATATTAGGCTAGTTATGAAGTGAGTTTTTGATTTTTTGGGGTTTTTTAAGTTCGTGAGGGATAAAACTGATCAAAGACATAAACTGGATAACAAGATGTAGATAAACTGGGCTATGGGGTCAAACAGGTCAAGGAAGCTATGAGATGATGATGTAAGGCTGCTGTAGGGCCGATTTGATTCACGGTAGAAGGGATCTTTGGGCAAAATGGATTAAATGGACAACAAGTTTGTGAAAAACAAGGGATTTCAAGTGTAACTAGTTTATAGCAGACATAAACATGTTATAGCAAGCCATTAATCATGCTAAATGCAACTATGAGCTAATTAATACATAGAAATCAAACATTCCAGCCATACATAGAGGCATAAGACCCTCTAACTTCGGGAAATGGCTATCAGACTTTGGGGAAAACATAATAGAAAAACTAACAACTCATAAACTACGTCGGAATGCCTAAACATAGTCTCTAAGTCATTGGGCACTTTGAAAAACAAGCTTTCATAGTTTTAGGCAAAGGGCTAGATCGGGACTAGGCCTCCTTGGTTCAACAAGATGATCAACAAATCAGTCAAAGAGAAAGTTTTATGGACAGCTTATAGGTAGGCAGGGCACACCATACATCCTACTCAACATGCATAGAACTTGTAAATAAAACTAGCAAACATTATCCTTAGGTTACTAAAGAGCAGTTAAGAATTCTTTAGCATAACAAAAGAAGAAGAAAACATCAAGCTATGAAGATTCAGGAATTTTGAGGTGCCTCCATGGGAATATCTCAAAACTAATCTCCACTGATCTATAGCAGCAAGAAGCATGTATTATGGATGAAAACTAGAAGACAAAAACATAGCAAGAAACACTATACCATTCTACCATGTCATGGAATCCATCACCAATCCTTCATCATTCATCAAAAGCATCCAAGAGCCAGTCCAAAAATCATAACACAAATGTATTCTTCAAAGCTCATATGACCAATGTATTAATTCTTCTCTCAAGTTCAGCCTCTGATTTACAATGAAACCCATGGAATAAATAGGCTTGAGGGAGGAAAACCTCATGGAGCAACTAGCTATCCCATTGGCCAAGTCAAAATATCTAAACTTGTCCTTAAGGCTTTGCAAAGCCCAAGGCACAAAATATCCCATAAAATATCTAAAAAACTGCTAAAAACGGAAATTATATTGACTTTACATCATTTCCCAAGGATAAAAATAGCTTAACGCACATTTGGGAAAAGCAGAGTTTTGAGGTTCAAAAATTACAAAAATACTTCATATTTATGCCTGAAAAAGGTCCCCTGACTTGCTGGATGCAATAGGCAGTCTTCCTGATGTCGAAATGAGGCTCATGATGGCTCGTTGGAAAGCTCTCTGTGTCTACTTTCCGGTGCAACTGAAACCATCTCAATCTGAGGCCTGGAAGTCATCCAAAGCGTACACATGTAGCTAAGCAGGAAATAGCAGACTGCTGATATGGTGGGCAGAATGTGCAAAAAGAGGGCATTTTCCGCCAATTTAAGGGGTCGAATGATCTCCAAATTCTCTGAAAATCACTGGAGAACTGCTCATAGAATTATGGCATCCATCGGTATCATCCTCCTCCCTTGACAACTCCTCAAACTAAAATGGCGAAATTATGAGTTTTCGACCAAAAACCCAAAAAATGCCAAAAAAAAAAAGTTGCCGAAATAGGCCCAAAATCGGCATGCATGACCCTCAAGGGTCCATAGTAACATGCTCGGCGGGACAAACTCAAGTTTAAAGGTGTCTTTCTTTTCTTTTCTTCTTAGCTGTCATGATCATCATCCTTATCTTTGGCATTCCAAGCTGAGTTCTTCATGTTGACACTCTCCTCCTAGGGTTCTGCTGCTGCTCATCTTTACCACTGTCATTCTGCTCCTGTTGTTTTTCCTAGAAGGGCATCTTGATCTAGATGTGTCCCTGAAACACCAAACTACTTCCAAGTCTTTGGAATGCCTTCTTTGAACCAAACCATGTCAATTCATTGTTTAGATAGAGAAAAATTGTCTTTGAATGACTTCAAAAAGTTTCCTCACAATACAAAACCCTTGCTCTTTCAAAAAGTGGCCTTTCCACCTTTAAAGTATCTCAGCCAGCAGAATTTTTAATAAGAGACCACACAGTGAAAAGGAGACAACAATTAGGTGAATTGTCTGTGCAAAGTGTCAAGAAATCACCTTGTTCTTGTGAAGTTTAGAGGTCAACAACACATTTATATCTTTGTCCCAAGGTAGACTTTCAAATCATTACAACCCTGCCTTTCCTAGTGTGCCTATTACTCAATACACTTATGTTTTATGCAATCAACCCTTAGTGCAATTAGACAGTCAATGTCACAGTTCTGAACAAGGTGACAGAGTAAAAATGCTCCAAAAGTTCAACCAAGCCTGCAATAGTCTTCTCTTTTCAAAATAACTAGGACCTCTTTTCAATGTAACACCTTTGGCTTTGTAGAAAAACCTTTGCTCTATATGGACATCCACTTATCAAAATAAACTCAAAGAACAAAAAACAGTCAAGTGGAAAACTTAGTGAAAAATTGTCCCTTCTGTGGTTTTAAAGGGTTAATTTTGCCTTTTGGTATCTTGAGGAATAAAACACCTTTGTTCTTTGATTTAGGAAAAGGTAAGAACACACAGTTTTTAGTTCAACACATTCTCTTTTCCCTGTAGGCAACCTCATCAACAGATTCCACAATATGAAGACAGTCAGTCACAAAAACATCTATACAATCTAAAGTCACTGTGTAATAGGATAGGAGGGGAGAGGATGAGTTTATGATGTTTGTGTGAGCACAAATATTTATGCTTGATCGAACACCAACAAAATCCTTTTTAAACAAAATATTTCTTTGGCTTTGTTGATCATTTTCATGTTTCTCTCCTGTTTTTGTGACCATCTTTGTTCTTTCAATCATTGTTTGATCAATGTAAATTTGTCCCAAACTGTGCAATATGTATTCTTTGGTATTAGGTCTTTGCTCCTTTATAAATACTACCCTTTCCCCTTGTATGTCCCTCAATAATAAAAATTATCCAAAAACACAGTCAGTAAGGAAAAACAGTCCAGGTGACCTCTTCTGTGTTATTGTGATGAGAGTACCCTGCTTTTGATGTTTTGAGGACACAGCATCACCTTGTACTTTAGCTAACAGCAAAATCATAACCTTATCATTTCAAACACATCTCCCCTCTGGTGCAAGCCACCCTACTGGTGGATTCAACAATATGAACACAGTAAATGACAAAGTGTACTTACACAGTCAAAGGTAACTCTATGTTAGCGCGGGGTGTCATGGCTCCAGGTGTTTTGAGGTCAGCATAATAACCTTGTCGCAAGCTAACATTTCTTCCAATAGAGATGTTGCTCTTGTAATCACCAATCCTCACCTATACTTTGATCAGACCTCCAAATGGTGTTTTGCAGATTCACACTATATTTGGTTCATGAGGTGAAGGGGAAAACACTGGTGTTTTGTCTCTTTTTATCAAACAGAGAAGTCCTTTGGTTTGATAAAAACATTTATATCATGATACTACTACTTTGAAAATAAACCTACAGTTTCTCCCTTTTTGGAAGCTATTTGCACTATTTAAAACTGTTTGATGACTTGTTAGGTTATTTGATACATCAATAGGAACCACATCATCTTGACTCCCACAACTTGTGCCCTATTTGTTAAGTAAGGACCAACTAAAAATTTGGCTTGTTCTTGATCTGTTCATTTCAGGCGATAAAATATATGGAAGAAGAGATATAAATTGTGGAACACAACATGGTGCTCGTTCAAGATCGACTTTGCAAAGGTACAACAAAAACTAGTCGGACCCAGATCCTTGGGCATTTTCTCCCTCAATAAATGGATAACTTTATAATAGTTACTTGTATTAATGTTTACAACTGCACTAATTCCTCTAGATACCACAAGCGTAGTAGCCATTTCTACAGGAGTGCCGCGGGCTGCTACAGGCGCGTCGCGCAGCAGTGCATTCCTTTGTAAATTTTGTGCACAGGCGCGTCGCGCATGTTTCCAGGAGTGTAGCGCAATTTTGCAGTCCATTTTGAAGGCCTTCCCGGTGTTGAAATTGGGCGCGAGATGGCTCGTTGAAAAGATGTGGAAGTCTAATTTCCAGAAAAACTTGAATTTTTTCATTTGGTTTCCATTTGATCCTTCAAAAATTGATTTTCCCAACACTGGTCAAAACTGGTGAATCCTGGTGCAGAAATGCATCGAGCTGTTTGTAGGTCATTTTTGAATGTCTTCCCGGTGTCGGAATTGGACGCGAGATGGCTCGTTGGAAAGCTGTGGAAGTATAATTTCTAGAAAAACTTGAATTTTTTCATTTGGTGTCCATTTGATCCTTCAAAAACTGACTGTCCCATCACTGGAAAAAAATGGTGAATGCTGGTGCAGAAAAACCTAGCGTTGATTGCAGGCTATTTTTGGATGCCTTCCTTTTGTCGAAATTTGGCCTGAGATGGCTCATCGGAAAGCTATGGAAGTCTAATTTCCATAAAAATTTGAATTTTTTTATTTGGAATCAATTTGGTTGTTCAAAATCTGACTGTCCCATCACTGGTCAAAAGGATAAATCTTGTTTGTTTTGTTTCTTGGGTGACACTTCAACACCGAACTTCAAACTTTGAAAAATAACTCTATAACCTTCATATCATCTCTGCCACTATTTTTAATGATGCTGGTGCTATTCCTGATGTAAGGTAACCCCACTTTAACAATGTCAAGAGAATGCCTAAATACTGATTTGTTTCTGAAAGGACAGGGCTTGTTTTGTCAACTTGTTTTGACAGCCTTGGTCTTTGACAACTTCTTCAACCTTTACCTACTGCAGGTGCCCACATTGCAACTGATTTCTTTTCATGCTTTCCAAAGTCTTCAAAAACCCAGATGATGACTTGTGATAAAATGTCCTGACTGTTCCATGCTTTGAAAAAATGCCTCCTCCTTTTAAGCTAGGTTTGACAGACTCCTGTAGGTGTCTTTTGACTATAAATGCAAAAATACAATTGTATTGACTTTAATTTCAATCATCCTCTGCCTATAGAAAAAGAAGGAATTCCCTTTGTAATTCTTTTTCACTTGGATTGTAATAGTGAAGCGCTTCATGGGTTTTGAGTGCTGCCCAGAGCTAATAAAACTTATTGCCAGAAACTCTGTCTTAATCTGCTGATGGTTATTTGATGAGCAAGCTTTGACAAAATATTTTTTCTTATACATGGTGTCAGTCTCTGCTTCCAGGTGATCCATAAGTTCCCTTTTTGACTACAAGTGCCATATTTTGGTTGGATCCCTTCATACCATATTTCTCTGTTTACTCAAAAAGGAGCTCTTTTAGACTTCTTGGCATGTGACAGTAAAGTGACTGTGTGGCCACTTCTCCTAAGGAAACTACCCTTTTTGTATCAATGGCCTATATATATTCAATATTGTCTCCTGTCCACTATAGGTATAGTTTGACAGACATTTCCATATGAATAGAAAAAACAATATATTTTGAAACATAAACACCATATTTCACCTATGTAAAGACTTCTATTTTCCTTCTTTGTATCTTTCCACTGCACCTTTTGACCAATCAGTTTTCAACAACACTTAATGCCTTGGCCATCTGCTCACAAATGGAGGAGACCCTTCACTTGGCAAAGTATCTGAAGATTATTTGATAAGGCTGCATGACAAGGGTTTCGCTGGATTATGATGGTAAGCAACCAACTTGAAAAACATCAGTACTGGCACCTCTGCTTGCAACCATCACTGTGCTTCAGAAAAACCCTAGTCAAAGTGTCACTGTCTCACTGTACTGCTTTGAGGGGAACTGAGATGTCATTATTTGCTTGGTCATCTTATGACAAATTGTTTGAAAGATAGTCTCTGTGACTATGGAGGTCAGCACCCTTTGAAAAAAAACAACTTTTCCTCTGCCTGTGTGATGACATGATTTGTCAGCATCTCTTCAATTTAGTCTTGTGGAAAAGCAGGTTGCTTATGATCAGAATGGTTTTTACCAATGATATTCCTCTCTAAAGTTTCATCATTTCACATGATTTGAAAACTTCTCATGACTTCCTTTACAAGACCAAACTCTGTTTTCCTTTGAATTTGCATACTTCAGACTCTATCCCTGTTATGATCATTACTCATATTCAGAAAACCTAGAGTTATCCTTTCACTTTTCAGTCAAGAACAAACTTGAACTTTTGCAATCCTTAAAATGAATACTGGCCAGCACCCTCTGCTTGTAGATGAAGGAGGCGCCCTAACCCTCTGCTTGTAAATGAAGGAGGTTCTGGGCCATGATAAATTACCAGTTTGCTGTGACAGTGGTGTCCTTCTCTTACTGTGATTTTCATGCTGGAAAGAGCTATAAGGTCTTGATGAGTGGCTCTCTGTTCTGTAGACATATCTCAGGCTCATGTTACATTTAGAAGCAACTGTTCTTCTAACTGTAGATTCAAGCATTTCCTCCTGAGATGAAGTTATATTTCCTGCCTTTGTAGAAACCATAAAACACTGTGAAACACCTAATAGTCAGCTTGAGATTGGGGTTTATGCAGTGCTGAGACCTAGGGATATAAGTGGCGCGACTTAGAGCTGTTTGTCAATTTCATTTGCAGAGTGGGAGGTCAGTCATGGTTGGTCTGTAGCAGATGGAGGCTTTTTGGCTTTTTGATGATTGCCAAGGGTAAAATGTCTTAAAGTGCCACTTCCTAACATAGGGGAGACTTTTGCAACAGACTTGGACTTTTCCTTTTGGAGCTGATGGACAGACCAGGGGGGCTGAAACTAGAAAAAATAGTGATAATGGATTTTGACTTTGACAAGGGCGGACTGATAAGTAAGAGGGCGAAAAAAGTTTTATGAGGGTTTTCTAGATGACAGATTGACATATGGAATTCAGCTTCTAGAAAACTCAGCTATGGATATAGTCATCACTAACATGTAAAAAATACTGATGGCTAACATTATGTCTATTTTTAGACATGGTGATCATATTTCAGAAATTGTAGGATGCTATTTATGGACGGTTGGTCAAGTTGGAAAAATAGATTAAATTCTATTTTTAGAATATTGGGCGAAGTCTATTTATATATCGTCGATCTAAAAATAGAAGTGTCTATTATTATTAGCTCTTAATAATAATCTGACAATAAACAACAACTTATTCTCTTGGAGCACTTAATTTCAGTGCACAGATTTGGAAAATCAGTGGGCTGAAGGAATTACGCAATTCCTAGGGTTTATTGGTGGTTCATGCATGGAGGACTCAGTTAGAACTGAAGTGGCAAAGTTATGACAAAGTTGGAAGAGTAGTTCATGGAGTTGTTATTCAGTTTAACTCGGTTAATGGAGTTAAACTCAGTTGAGCTAGTTGTATCTAGTCTAACTGAATGATACACTAGTGAGAGTGGAGTGAATTAATTAGTTAATTAATTCACAAATAATAACTCATTAATCAACTGAACAATACAGCAGTTAACTACAGTGCATGGCAGTTTCAGTGGAGACCCAGTGGAGAGATAGGTGAAAGGGAAAGATGGACTATCTGTTGTGACTATAGTGATGCATTGATTGCACCACACACACATTGCAGTTGCCAATGAGGATTGCACAGTGCAAGAAAGATAGATTCGAATTCATTCAAGGGTATTCTTCAGAAGGGATTGCGCAGTGGAGGCAGGCTATCAGGTGGCAAGAAATCAGTGCATGGATTTGCAGATTTCTTCTAATTAGTGTGTGACGATTGATTGTACTGAGAGATTGATGTACTAAGATTTGTATGAGATTGTTACATGATCTCCATGATACATAATATATGATAGTTGGGGTTTTCAGCTTCAGGCTTTCCTGTTAAACAACTATGTTATGTGCGATTGTTTTTATTTGCTTCATGTGTTTTTATTAACAATGGAAGGATTTTGTATTTAGAAAGAAGATAAATATTGTTAGATCGGGAGAATCTGGATATATACATGCATCTTGTATCTGATTTCTACATTCCAAGGCCTCAACAGAAAAGAATATCATTTGCCACCAAGGCAGGCATTTGTCACTAAGACGGGAATATCATTTACCACCAAGGTAGACATCTATCACCAAGACAGGAACATCATTTGCAAGAATCTTTCCACAAGACAAGGATATCATCTGCCACCAAGGAAGGCATTTGTCACCAATATAGGAATATCATCTACCACCAAGGAAAATAATAGTCACCAAGATAGGAATATTATCTACCACCAAGGCAGGAATCTATCACCAAGATGGGAATATCATCTTCCGCCAAGGTAGGATTTTTCACTAAGACAAGATTATCGTCTACCACCAAAGCAGGCATTTGTCACCAAGACGAGAACATCATCTACAGGAATATGTCAAAAATGCAATGATATCATCTGCCACCAAGGCAGACATCCATCACCAAGGCAGACATTCATCACCAAGACAAGAATATAATTTGTCACCAAGGTAGCTATCAGTAAGATAGCATTGATGTAACTAGTATTAGTCTTCATAATTGTATCATGACTTGATGTAATATTTGTACTTGTCAAAAGAAAGAAAAGGAAAATATATTTTTGTAAAATTTATTTATTTATTTATAAATGGTTTTCTTTCCCATGTTTATATGTCCTAGGTCAAAGCACCCATTGAGTGCTTTAGGAGTTATGAAGAAAAATTCAAAGAGTCAAGTTCATGACGTAAAGTCCCTTGGAAGGGTTTATGTATCAATAAAAATTGTTATTTTGTATATTAGAAATATATAGATGCTCCAATAGATCAAGTTGGCCAGCAAGTTAAGAAATCGGCCTTATGAGGGCTTGAAGGCCTCATGTAAAGGCTATATAAAGATACCAATTCGACCTTCAATGAGCATGACAAGAAACTAGCATAAGAAAAAATTTGGGTTTGTGCCTAGAAGAAGGTGAAAAAGTGGAAAAAGGTCTTTAAGGCATGTGAAGAAGAAAGGTTTTGATCTACATATGTTTTACCTAAGGTTACCTCTGGTTTGAGGAAAAGGAGAAACTGCAAATCGTTCTCTTGAAGAGCCCTAATTCCGTTATCCTTGGAGAACTTGTGGAGGAAGTTTGTCTGATTGATTGATGGGATCAATGTTTTAGGTTTCATCTTGGAAGTCTCCTTTGATTTGATTCTATAAGAAAAATATCTCATGGGTTTTCCCCTTGCGGAGAGGTTTTTCCCTAGCTTGGAGCTTATGTTTGGTGTCTCTCTTATGGTTGTGATCTACATTATTTTGGCATTTATTTGATTATGAACAAAAAAATAATAAACAAAGAAATAAGAACTAAATATCACAAATAAATGTCATGTATGGAAAATGAAATAATAAATTGTCCTAATTTTAAATTTTCCAACATGGTATCAGAGTTAAGGAAGTGGGAAGAAAGAAGAGTGTTTACTCTAGGTTGGACTTATGTAGACAAGAAAAAGGGATCATGTCTCTCTGTGATTTGAGCCTGATTCAAACAACTCGCATTTAAGAAGGCACTTCTCATTGATTGGATACAGTCACTGTGACACAAAACTTTCGTTATAGAACTCTCACCTAAAATCTTGATATGGTTATGATCTGCTCTGAGTATCTCGCAAATATTTGTGTATCTGAGGTAGGGTTTCATTATTATATCTGGAAATTTTTTCCCTGTATAGTCTCACTATCTGAGTTTCTATATCATGATCCCACATAGTTACTAGTCTCTTGCTCTTGTTTACAGACATTGGCATGGTTTCTATCCCTTTATTCCCTCACATGAGTACACCCTTGATTATGTTAAATATATCATGCAAATGAATTTAAAGAATGTTGCATTTATTTTCTAGAATCCAAGGACTCTTGCTCCAATCACCTTTACACTATAGGACTATGCTATCGCACATATATATACACAAATCTCATTTTTTTGGTATCATAGTATTGGTATCCCTATCTCATTTCAATGACAATTTGCCTTGTATGTCTCACTTCAACAACTTAGTTGATCTCGACATACTTGAGATATGAAATTCTCGGCACAAGGCACACTTGATGTAAGTAATTCCTGGAACTGTTGATATCAACACAATAGTCTACAGTCTCGAAACTATAATATATAGTCTCTGCATAATACAATATATATAGTTTTGCATATCTCAGATATGGATATGATTGCAATCATATATGCTCAGTCAGCTTGGCAGTATCTAATATTCATGTTCATCAAAACCTCATATGGAATCACATCATCTCATTCATTTCAGGACGATGATGAAATCCCTATGTTGCACAAAATTATTGATGCTTGTATTGTGTATTATGTATTGAGGCCTCATCAGGATTTCCATGAAGCATAAGTGTCTCTTTGAATAAAAGATAAGGGTCACACCCTTGTTCACAGTCCTGAACAATAGCCCATGAAAGAGTAAGGAACTATGTATTCCATAGAGACGACATTAGCATATATACACAATGTGAACTTGTCATATCAGCTAAATCTGGCCTACAGTGACTATATTTTTTTAATTAAGTTTATATATTAAAACCCTAGTTAGGGTTTAGACATCATACGAATTTGGTCACTTTGGAAGGATATGACAGTGAATCAATGTTCGATAGTTTTGTTTGCTGAAATTCATCGTGAATTTTACACCTGAAATCAAATCCTTAGAATTGAGGATTATATAGTTTCGCTCAATTCTATGAGAACTTTACTAACAAGCAAATAAGCAAAGGTTTATTGACCTTGAAAAGATAGCAGAGTCAATTATCAGGATCACAGTCATTTGTTTCTAGATCTATGCAAGTGAAAGAACAGTAGTAAAATGTCCTTAGAACAAGAAAAATATATAAAACACAGTAAAAGATATCCATAATTGATGGAATCCACTGCATCCAATTTTGAATGCAAATACAGGTATGTAACCTTGAGGTATGTAAAGAATATTTTCATTAAGGGTCCAATATGAGTTATCGTAGTGTTAATTGATAGTATTATTCTAGGGTTTGGTTATCGAAATTATGATCATTTTTAAAACCCCTAGTAGAAACACTAACTATGTTCCCTCATAGAAAACCCTTGGTTTGTGCACAGTCTAGGGCCCGTGAATATTATGAATAAGGATGGTAAATTGTATGTGAGTTTCATGGTATAGGGTTGGATCTTGAAAGAACCATAGGAAGTCCATCCACTAAGTTTCATAATAACCCTATATTGTTAATTACACATCATGCTTTCATTATTTTTCTTGGATGTACTTGTCAATGTATGTTGCGGGTATAGGAGGTACAGAAAGAAGGATGAGTAGATCCTTTATTTTGGAAAACATGATGGAAGGAGGGAACTCTGAGGACCCTTGGATCCCCGAACACTCTGACATATTCATAGAAAATATATGGATGCCTCGTAAATAAGAATTAATATTAATGATATTCTCAAACATGATTATAGAAATCATCCCAATAGAAAGGAAGTAGCTCATAGAAACCTCATTGAGAGCATGGAAAGGTCAACTAAAATGGATAGAATAATGTCATCTAGTATAAAGCTCATCATACATCATTCAAGAGGAGCATTTGCAAGATGATGATGATCAATATCCTCCATTGAATCTTCAAAGTAAGATTCACCTATTGAAAGAAGCAAATGTCTCGCTAATAATTTCACCTTGTGAGGGATTCATGGGATGATGGTATGATGACTAAGAAATGAAGCAGGTTAAGATGATTGAATAACCTTCAATCAAGGAAGCTACTAAAGTAATATTACCAAAAAAAAGAAATGAGGTATGTATGCATGTATTTAGGCATGTCATATAATTGCAGAGCATCGATAGATGTTTTAACTCATAAGCATGATCGAGGAAACAAATATCCTCCTTTGAAAAGATGCATAAAGGCATGGATCACATAATAAAATCAACATAATAATTCATCATATGTAATATGAGGTGGTTTACAAAATAAAGGAATTATGGATGGAAGTTCCTAGGGAGTAATATGTGAAGGAATAAAGGAGGGATCGTGAAAAGTGCAATTATGGTTACACAGAAAATGAAATCAACATCTAGAAGGATTGATTGTGACATCTTCATGGAAAAAGGTATGTAGACTCCAATGAAGTCTGGAAAAGAAAGAGACCCTTGACATTTAATATCTTTTTTTTTGAATATGTGACAATATGTATGTAGGATGTTGATGATGCAAACAAACAGATGTCATGATGAAAGGCCATCACAAAGGTAATGTCAATGTGATGTTAAATTTTTTTTTTGTTTGAAAAATATATGTACGGATTAATGTAGGGCTACCTAAAGGAAGAGTTTTTGATGTCACCCACAACTAGTATTCATGGGTTGGGATTGAATATAATGAAGGAAACATGATGAAAAGAAGGTATCAAGTAATAAAGAAAGGTCGGATATGGACTAGTGGATCACTTTCCGACGAATGAAAGGATGACATGACTGACATGGTTCATAGTTATGGATGATTTATTCCCTAGGAATAGGTCCCAAATATGAAGGCTCTATAAAAAATAAGATGAAATTCATGAAATTGAAAGAGGGAGCTCATCGGGAAAACCGGTTGTTCCATGAGATCCTGAAATCATTGTTGGAAGAAAGTCCCTGGTTAAGAGGGAGCTTGGGAACATTCTTGTGTAGTAATGGGTAAGTATTCCCTTATTGAGAGGGAAAGATAGACACGTCATTCTTCTCTTCACTTGGGAATAAATAATGGAGTTTTGGGTAATAATATGGCATCTAATACTCTTTGAGGATGAGGTAGGGAATCTAAGACAAGAGTAGTCATAGAGGACCAATATTCTTTGAGGACTGGAAATTCAAGATAAGAATTCCTAGAAGGACATACCCTGTGAAAACCTAGGTGGGGTATGTTCCTTGAGAGACAATGATGATGGTGTTTATCACCCATTGGTCTCACCAGCATTCAGCTCTAATATTGTGGAGAGATAGAGTTGTTAGTCGAGGCCTTGCCTTGTTATGTGACAATGTTAGTGGTATGATGCTAAAAAGATGGGTTACCAATATGAATCTTCTTATGAGAATTTTTCAGTGGAAGTATTGTCCTTGTACCTATGGTTAACTATGAATACCTCCCTAGTTAAGAGGGAGTGTTGAAATGTAACTAGTGTCGGTCTTCATAATTGTACCATGACTTGATGTAATATTTGTACTTGTCAAAAGAAAGAAAAGGAAAATATATTTTTGTAAAAGGAAATTTATTTATTTATAAATGGGTTTCTTTACCATGGTTATATCTCTTAGGTTAAAGCACCCATTGAGTTCTTTAGGGGTTATGAAGAAAAATTCAATGAGTCAAGGTCATGATTTAAAGTCCCTTGGAGAGGTCATGTATCAAGAAAATTTGTTATTTTGTATAATAGAAATATCTAGATGCTCCAATAAATAAATTTGGCTAGCAAGCTAATAATTCTACCTTATGAGGGCTTG
The DNA here is from genome assembly GCA_034641835.2 of Pinus albicaulis. Classification (NCBI taxonomy): domain Eukaryota; kingdom Viridiplantae; phylum Streptophyta; class Pinopsida; order Pinales; family Pinaceae; genus Pinus; species Pinus albicaulis. Next base: position 23,905 of record JAXQQM020057924.1, on the reverse strand, counting down.
AAGGTCTCATGTAAAGGCTATATAAAGATATCAATTCGACCTTCATTGAGGATGACAAGAAACTCACATAAGCAAGAATTTGGGTCTGCAGCTAGAAGAAGGTGTGAAGGTGGAAAAATGTCTTTAAGGCATGCGAAGAAGAAGGTTCTACTCTACATATGTAGTACCTAGGGTTACCTATGGTTTGATGAAAATAATGTATTGCAATTCATTCTCTTGAAGAACCCTAATTTCATTGTCCTTGGAGAACTTGTGGGGGAAGACTAGTTGATTGATTAATGGAATCAAAGGTTTATGGTTTGGTCTTGGAAGTCTCCTTTGATTTGATTATGTAAGAAGTTCTCATGGGTTTTCGCCTTATGCAATGGTTTTTCCCTAGCATGGAGCTTATGTCTCATGTCTCTCTCTTATGGTTGTGATTTGCATTGTTTTGGAAGTTATTTGATGATGAGCATAAACATAATAAACAAATAAAGAACTAAATATCACAGATAAATGTCATCTATGGAAAATGAAATAATAAACTGCCCTAATTTTAATATTTCCAACAGATAGGTATATCATCTACCACCAAGGCAATCATATTTCACCAAGTGAGGAATATCATTCACCACCAGGTAGGAATCTATCACGTAGAAATAACATACGCTGCAAAACATGAATTTATCACCAATACAAGAACATCATTTACGAGTATTTGTCAACAAGACGGAGATATCATTTTCCTCCAAAGTGACATTTTTCTCCAAGATAGGTATATCATCTACCACCAAGGCAATCATATTTCACCAAGTGAGGAATATCATTCACCACCAAGACATTTGTCACCAAGACAAGAACATCATTTACAGGAATTTGTCAACAAGACAAGGATATCATTCACCACCAAGGTAGGAAATTGTCACCAAGACAGGAATATCATCTGTGACCAAGGAAGGCATCTATCACCGAGGCATGGATATCATCTTCCACTAAGGCAAGAATCTATCACCAAGACATGAAGATCATCTGTAGTAATTTTTCAACAAGATAGGAATATCATCTACCACTAAGGAAGACAATTGTCACCAAGTCAGGAACATGATCTCCCACCAAGGTAGGCATCAATTACCAAGAAAGCAATAGAATCTGCCATGAAGGCAAGCATATGTCACCAAGACAATAACATCATCTACAGGATTATGTCAAAAAGAAAGGGATATCATCTACCACCAAGGTCCTTGGAAAAGGTCACATAAATAAATTATGAAAATATCATTTCCAGCAAATGATTCTTAACCGCAAGCTTCAAATGAATTATATTTTGGTACCTTTTGTAAATTTTAGTTTGTGTCTACAACCATGAGAATTTTGGCTAGAAAAATCATAAATTTGTTTTCAATGGTAAAATTCTAAAATGTCGTAAATTCTAGAGTTCACTCAAATGTTCATTGTTCATTAACTACTTGAAATTCACTTTTATGTTCATTCAAATTCTTATTTGACAAAAATAGAACTATGATATTGTATGTCATGATAATATTTAACATATTGATGACTTTTGAGTAAAGGACATGATCATTACTTGGAGTGATAAGCTAGTTTCAGCAATGCTTGCAAGAATATATGCAAAGAGTGCACAAATATTTCCCTAGTTCTAATGTATATTATTTCTTTTCTTTATTTATAGTTTGTATCTACCAAAGAATTATAGAAATGTAAATTATGGAATCAATTCATGTTTGGTTATGTAGTTCTAAAAGATTCTAATTCACATTTAGACATAACTGTCCAATCTCTATTATAATTAAATCCCCTTTGTCCAAGCTCCTTGGATAATGTAAGGAATTGTTTGGATAAAATAAAATAATATCGCTTGGATTGGAATGGAGGTTTTCCACCTTTAGTTTCAATATATATATATGTGTGTGTGTGTGTGTGTGTGTGTGTACATATATACATATATATATGGTTAGTTAAGACTGAAATATTTGTACTCAATAGTCATTGAAATATTTTTTTTAAGGTTTGCATTGCACACATTAATTCAAAATATTGGATGCTACTAGGGAAGGGTCAAAATTATATTGACATGCCTTGCTCTGAGGACATATCCTTTTGGTAGAGTGGAAGATTTGTCCTATTGAAATCAAACTACTATCTAAAATATATGCAGATGGTATTGATAGTAATAACAATATGTCTCTTGTGATGACATGGAAAATTATGATTTTTCCTACTACTTATGTTGTGGATTTATTTTCTAGAAGAAAATGATGAAATTGACTGAAAGAAGAGCCTATTTATTTGATGAACTTATGGAAGAAAACTTGTTGATGATGTCTTTTTCAAGGACATGTGAATACATACAAATTTGTGATTTTTCTTGCTACTCATTATGTGGATTTATTTTCTAAAATAAAATGATGAAATTGACTGAAAGAAGAACCAATTTATTTAATGAACTCATGGGAGCCAAATTATTGATGATGTGATGGTATGAGAACATATCAATCTATTATCGCCATATTTAAAAGTATTTTTCCTCCTTCCTTCTAAACTTGTCATCGTGACTAAGGCATAAGAAACACTGGAAATAATATATTAAGATGTTCACATACCATCACATCATCAATAATATGGCTCCGATACCACATGTAATACCCAAGAAAAAAATAATACTAAGATGGATACCTTATATCCAATGACTTGGAATTTGGCTCCTTCTTGCTGCTTCAAAAACTCCACAGTGATGGTATGGGAACAAATCTCCTCCCAACTATAGGCTCAACTCCCACTAGAAAACCTCAAGCCTTAATCTATTATTTCCATATTTACAAATAATTTTCCTCCACTCCAAGAGATGCCCTCTTCTTATTTCTCTCTTTCTTACATATAGTATTTCCATCATAAATGACTCAATCCCAAGACTCTACTTGTCATAATTATCATTATCTTAATTTGTCTTTCCCTATGTATTTATTTCTTTTATTTCTTTTATTTATTTGGGGCATGACACTTCAGTCATTCCATTTATTAAAGGAAGTTGGTTTACTTATTTTTATTAAATTGTAATATTTTCCTAGTTGTAAATATAAGGAATCTAATATGAGTGTCATTTAGTTGTTATGAAAAAGAATAGACTTAGCCAAATTAGGAATTTATTAGATAATGTAGAAAAAAAATTGAATTTGTTGAATTGCTTAATTGGGTACGAAATATCTATGTGAGAGATTTTTTTTAATTGCAAAAAAAAATAGAGAGACTAGAGAGGAGAGGTGTTCATAAGAATAAAAGTGAAGAGGTCAAATCCAACCTAAGAAATAATGTACTCAAACTATAAATTTTTAATCTTCCCCTTCAGTTTGAATCAATAATTTATCCTCTATATGGTTGTAATTTTATATTGTGGTGAGTGTAGACTCGGATTTTTTCTTGTTATCGGTTATAGGAAGGATCAAAATTGTAGGTTAAATAGTTGGGAAAAAAAATTTGGTTCGAGTTTCAAGATTCATAGAACACCATCCAATTATAGTGTAGTCTGAGGGCTTTAGATTGGAATGGGTCCAAATTTCTTATTACACAATCTTTTAAAAAATATGGAGATTCTCATTTTCGTTCATTAGTTGAAGTAAGCATGAAATTGTATGTCATGGATCATTGTACTTCTAGATTATTTACCCAACATCTAAATCTAGCCTCTAGTTATCCAGGTTGTAACCAATAATACGACTTCAAGTTTAACCGGGTTCCAGATACTCGGATTGAAGCATTAGTCGCATTGAAGGAGGTATCTAGATTGAAAATATTTTTGGATTATCGTATCATCTGAATCTTTGGTCCTATCGTGACTATAAATATATTTGGATCTCCAGATTCTGAATAAAAATAAATCCATCTAGATCCATGATTTCAAATTGTGCAAAAATTTGGTGTATAAAATCTAACAATGGGATTCAATCTAATCTTGTAATGTACTAAAACAAAATATTGAATCCTTATACAATTTGCGAAAATAAAAACACGACTGCACAATCACATAACAAGTAAGAGAAAGAAACAATCAATCACACAAAAAAAGATGTATCTGAGGAAATCACATTGCCTAAAACCCTGCTATATATATATTGTATAAAGTCAAGACCATGAAACAATATAATGCTTTTCTCTCACCGAGAAACTCATGCACTCTACCAACTGTCTCACTTTGATCTAGGAAAAATCATTCAAGTACTTAACCAATTCTCAGCCTCTACTCAGCCAACCTTTCTCACTCATTCCTAGAGGAATTGTAACCTTATTAAATAGGAAATTCCTTGGAATTGATTGTGCAATGCATCATAGGCTTCCTGGTGACTCTATAACTGACCTGTAAAATTTTCTGATTATACAACTAATAGTTATCGTCCCTTTAACCTTAGTTTCAACTGGGCCTTCCTTAGAACTAACATGCAACATCTATTTATAGCAAATTATCAGTTAACTAATTGATCACTACTTTTGAATTAAATCAAATTTAATTCAGTGGACCTCTCACTAGCTCATCTCTCAGTTAGAACTAGTTAAACTTATTTTAGCTAAATTTATTGAGTTAACTAATTAGAACTCAAAAATAACTATAACCAGACCCCTTAAAATCATGGGAGAAATCTAAACGCCTCCTCTCTAACCCTCGGCTCAAATTTCCTAAGCTAACTCAATATTTCTGACTTAGTTAACTAATACAAGTTGTCATGAGATGAAATTACAATTTCTCTTCCAATTTAATTAAGGGAAAATTAAATCAGAAGCCCCCTTTGGGTTCCATTTCAACACTCCCTCTCAACAATAAATGGATTATTTTCTACCCCGATCTTGTCTCTGTGGAATTATAATTTGCTTCTTTCCAGCGCCTTCGTCAATATGTCTGCATCTTTCTCCTCTATGGGAATGTACTCTAATGCCATAATCCACCTTTGCACACAATCTCTGAGATGGAGATACCTGATATCAATATTCTTGGACCTATTTTTATCACTAGAAAATCATACAAGGCAAGGTGACATTATTTAATGTCAGGAAGAAGGATTTACAAGGCTGATAGACATTAGAGAATCTGAAAGTATTTAAAAATATCTAAGGTTTGGGAAAAATTCAAATTTTGGACAAGAAGGACTAGCCAAATGTGCCTTTGTGTGCAAAAGTCTTCGATAACCGTGCCTTTGCGCGCTTTTTACTCCAAAATGTGCACAATCCTGGGATTGGTGGAAGTCACGTTCCGAGACCACAAGGCACACTCCAGGACATTTATTTCACACTTGAAGCCACCTAAGGACAGCCACCCAAGCCTCCTTACGACATCAAGGGGATCACACAATGGAATAAATGTGGCAAACAATGGAATCACCCTCCTCTCTTGAGTCACTATCCACAATGTACCAAGATAGGGAAGGAGGATTTGAATTCTCCTATAAAATTCCACCAAGAGATGAACAAAGAGAGAGCACATTGTTATGTTGGCCAGAATTTCCCCAAGCAATACCAGCAATGTGTGATCTAGAGCAGAGATAGAGGGGACTCAGTTGTTGGCCATCCAAAAACTCCCGTCCACCATAATAAAGAGAGGGAGACTTTGCGCCAAGGCAGTTCAGAAGTAAAGACATCCTTGCATCGGGACTTAGAACCCCTAGTTCTAAGGGCCCCTTGGAAAGTGGGTTAAAGTTTCATCCTCATTCCTACTAGCACTCAATAAGAGGGGACGTGAGAGCCACCATTTGGATTATTTAATTTGTTCGACTCTATTCAGAGCTTTTGTGTTATTTGTTTTAGTTTTAGTTTAATTTTTATGTTTGAATATGCATGTTATTTCCCTATCTAGTATTTTTATGTTCTAGCATGTTCCACTAACTTGCTTGACTCCATTTATTTTTTGTCTGTGACCAGTAACTTAAGAGGGAAGACCACACCCCTTAATTTGGTTTGATTTTGTACATACGTGAACCAAACACACTAACACAGGATTGGTGACTCCACTAGCTTTTATTTCCAAGTTTATGTGGTAGTGCCTTTTTGCAGAGACCTTTGTCTTTGCTATGGAGTTGGGCTGGAACTACCTCCTTTCTCTCCTTCATTGCCTAGTTCACCCCTAGTGACAGACTGAAGCAGAAGAGCTAAAAAAAACTAAAATGGAGTAATTTGCATGCATTTATCACAGATAGGCGCGCCCCAAGGCACACGTTCAGAGCTGACCTGCGCGTAGTCAGCGCGCCTGTTTTATCCTTTTGCGTGCAAAAAACATAATGAATTTTTTTTTTCAAATAATTCCATCTTTCCCTTCTTTTAAAGGTGTCTGGAAGCCCATAATACATCTACCAGCATAGGTTGAGGTACCCCACAGCTTGCTAGAACTCACTCTTAGTTGCTTTTGGTAGGCTTGGTGTTAGTTTTATTTCAAGTTGATTTTTAAAAAGTTACACACGTAGTTTAAGTAGGGGGGAAACTAACTTGCATTCTGAAAAAAATTATGTTTTGAAAATTTAGGTACCAAAACACCTAGGTAATTAGCCAAAGTAAGTGGCCCAAGTCCAAGCATGCTTAGCTAGTTCTTTTTTCTAGTGTAAAAGTCATTATTTTAGTTCAATTTTTGCACTAGGATTTCGGGACCATGATTGAATTTTCGATAGAAGAGCAAGTAATATATGTTGCCTTTTCACCCTCAGGTGATCCTAGGCAAGCATATGAACACTCTCTATTCACAACTTACCATCTCCCTATAGTTATGTTGCACTGAAAGCTGTCACCTTGACATTCTGCTGACCGTATGAGCTCATTATTACTCATACTTCCTCCTTTTGCAAGTCTAATATACCAGCTCCTCATATCAAGCTTCAAAATCAGAAGAAAATCCTTAAAATCCCCTAAAGAATTGGTATCGCACTTTCTCCATGCATTCCCTGCGGTCCCGCACCTAAATCTCAGCCTGCATGCGGAACCATACCGCACGTTCTTTGTGTAATGGGTGCGGACCACTGTAAAACATAAAAAGGCGAGAAAATGAAGATTAAAAAGTGAATTCCAGGTGAATTCTAGAAGATTCTAGACGGGAATTCTCGGAATGGATACGCTTTGAAGCTGGTTCATGCATCCCTTTCTTAATGGAGCTAACCCCTTGATGTAAGGAGCTTATCCCTTTGAAGGAGGATTCTATCCCTTCATATTTGGAACTAGAAACCTCCTCTCTTTCACTATAAAAAGAGGCCTTGGGTAGCCTCAAAGGGAGTTGAAGCTTATGAGATTTGAAGTTAAATGCTGTTGAGATTTAGACTTGAGTAACTTAAGACTTTCTGTGAGGTTAAATCACTTATCCTCATTTTTCTTAGTTCAAAGAGTGCAATGCTTGTCAAAGTAAAAGAGATTCCTGCTTCGGACCCCGGGAGGACCTGCACAACATCAAGGCACAGGTTGTAAAGGTTTTCTATCTTTAAAGTTAATACAAATATACTCATTTCTCTCATTAAACTGTTAATTTGTGGTTTATTTCATGAATTCCTTGATCATTATGATAAGTATGATTTATGATAATGTCTATACAGGTGCTGCTTAATCTTTTTCCTTGTTTGTGATTGCAGATATACGAAGGACGTTCTTTCAGTGCACAGGAAGGACTTCAACAAAATCAAGTAAGCAAGCAAAGCGTTGGATATAAGGTAGGCCTTGCACTCGTAAAGTGTTTTTATAAATTGCATATGCTTAGAGAGAGATTAGTATAATTGGTTGTTTGTTGCTAGTTACCTTTTGTACTAGAGAGATCGGTCTTGTCCGCAAGATGGATTAATCTACACAACAAAATGGCGAAAGCGCTGGGCGCTGTTCAACCTCCGCGTCTACGTTCCGTTCGGCCGACCGTTACACTTCGACTCACCCGCTCGGCGGGTGCATTTGCTGCACTAGCCGCAACCTCGTTGCTGCGGTGCGCTCAACCAACTCGCCCTTAGATGATACGTCGAACTGTTGATCGAAGTTGATGACTTTCGCTCTCCACAACTCGCCATATATATACGCATCGTTCGTTGGAGAGTCGGGTCGCTCGCCGACCGAGCCGACCCGCACGCTAACGTTTCGTCGTGAACCGTCGCGTCGTTTCGTTGTGAGGGGCGCTCGCCGACCCGAGCCGACCCCCCGGTTGGTGTGAGGGGCGCTCGGCCGACCCGAGCCGACCCCCGGTTAACTCTTGCGTGCGCCCATCTTCCACTAAACGCGTCGGTCTGTTTTATTACTTCGCCCGCCCGTCGTCGTGTTGTGGTCGTGACGCCCTCGTGTGTGGGCGCGATGATATTCCCCTGATTTAGACTTGAGTAACTTAAGACTTTCTGTGAGGTTAAATCACTCATCCTCATTTGTCTTAGTTCAAAAAGTGCAATGCTTGTCAGAGTAAAGGAGATTCCTGCTTCGGACCCCGGGAGGACCTGCACAACATCAAGGCACAGGTTGTAAAGGTTTTCTATCTTTAAAGTTAATACAAATATACTCATTTCTCTCATTAAATTGTCAATTTGTGGTTTATTTCATAAATTCCTTGATCATTATGATAAGTATGATTTATGATAATGTCTATACAGGTGCTGCTTAATCTTTTTCCTTGTTTGTGATTGCAGATATACGAAGGACGTTCTTTCATTGCACGGGAAGGACTTCAACAAAATCAAGTAAGCAAGCAAAGCGTTGGATATAAGGTAGGCCTTGCACCCGTATAGTGTTTTTATAAATTGCATATGCTTAGAGAGAGATTAGTATAATTGGTTGTTTGTTGCTAGTTACCTTTTGTACTAGAGAGATCGGTCTTGTTCGCAAGACGGATTAATCTACACAACAAAATGGCGACTCCGCTGGGGAAGAACTTTTGTTTGTTCTTGGTTCTCTTTGATTTTTGACTTGAGAAAAGGTTTCTTTTTCTGGTTTTTGATTGATTCACATCTGTCTGGGTGCTTTAAATTTTTTATTTTTTTGAAAATTTAGAAGTATTTTGAATTTTTCTATCATTTTTGCTAGGACCGCACTCTGCATAACTGTTACAGTGCGGGAAGTTTCGCACGTTCTTTATAGAATACAGTGCGGGACCGCACCTGTAAACACTGCTTGCATGCGGACCCTGTAAAAATTTTGAAAAATCTCTAGGTTTCTTTTTCTGGTTAATTTTTAGATCTTTGGTTTCTGCCCAGACTGGTTATTGTGTCTATCAAGAATTCATTGTTTATGAACTCCAACAGTGTTAGTGTTTTGAATGATTTTCTAGAAGTTTTGCCGATTGGATTATTTTTCCTGTTTGGTCTTTGTAGTGATTCAAATTTTTGACAATCTGTAGTATCTCAGATCACATAAGATCTCTTTTTGTCTATTGAATCCGACCTCATTGTGAAAACATCCTAGTTTGAGAAATTAAGCCTTTTGATTTCTTTGCAAATCTTCAAAAAGAACTTGTTTTAAAAGTTTTGAATTTCATTTATTCTTTGAGTGTTTTGGAAAACATATTTTGAGTGTTTTTGATCTGTTTGATAGATTCTTAGTTTGCTGAATAACTAAGAGAAACATTCATAAAAAAAAAAACTCTAAAAAGCTTTTACTCAATTTAGATTAGTTTTTTTTAAGATTAGTCTTCATAGTTTTGAATAGTTTTAATTTTTGTAGATTTCTTTCGAAAGAGAATTGTTTTGTAGCTTCTTGTTTGGAAAAGAAAATAGTTTTTCTTGTGAGCTTTGATAGTTTAACGAAAAGACAAAATAGTTTCTTTCACTTAGTTTTCATGTTTGAAGAAGAAATTTGAAAGTTGCATTCTCTAACTCTTCTTTAGATAGAAAATTCATTGAAAGAAAAAGAATTGAATATCATCATAGGTGCATTTTAGTGTTTTGGAGGTCGAGTCTTCACATCATACAAAGTTTCATTTCCGCGCCCATTTGACTTAAGAAACAGCTCTTAAAAGTAACGCTTAAATAAAATTCATCTAGTAATCTTTTTATTTTTAGGGCTCTCATCACCAACATAGCTTAGGCTAGTATCTTGGAGTAGGAAGTAATTAACTCTCCAAGGTAGATAAAACAAACAAGTAGATATATCTTGCGGTAGGAAGAATTCCAGTTGTTGCATGTATGCTCTGGGAAGCTCCTCTTAAAGGAGTTAAGCACGAGATCATATCTGAACCAGTGGGGTAATCAATCCTTCCTCATTGGAAACGATAGAAGATATACACGTATTAAAAACGGTAAACCTCGGATAGACCATTGTCGAGGAGCCAGGGGTCACTTGTCGGTAAACCTTGGATTCTGTTCAAGGAGCCTTCAAGGGGATTGAGCTTTGTTACTCTGCCCTTGCATGTGTGTCGGATCTTAGACTGTTCCCCCAGGTATATTTGTTTCAGTTGGTAACCTTAGAGGCCATAATCTTTAGGATTCTTTCCTAAGGTGACGGTGGAGGGAAGATCCCACTGTACCTGGAACAGACGTCGACTAGACTCACTTGGACTCTCTAGGGGGTTCTCTTCACTCGAGATGGTTATGTGAAGAAACTTGTGCCAGTCTATTTCATTAAGCAGGTTGTCGGGGTAACTGTTCCAACCGCCCTTTTCGTGTTAAAACTCTACTAAGTTGGATTTCATCACCAACTAGTGATTTTAGTACGGAAAGTTACTTGTTTGTGTGTGGTTTGAACTCTTAGATTTTTTTAAGCGTATGATTCAATTGTTTGTTTCTTAGAGACTTTAGGTGTTTTCATTGAAATTTTTCTTTGTTTGCGTGTGATTAGATAATTTTTCATCGTGGCGGAATTGCCAAGACAATCCCGGAGAATACAAGGGAAACCCCCTGAATTTACACCAGGTCATTTAGAAGGGCTTCGGGCTCTGGTACCACACGGTAGCTGTAGAATTAGATCAACAGAAGCTGAAAGCTCTGCTATTGTGATACATCCCGATCATCAAATTCCCACAACAGAATATATTCAAGAACCGATTTCAGTTTCTGAAGTCACTGAAAATATTTCTCCTACAGGAGAATTATCTGACGAACCTGAAATCTCTGAGCCTGAAACTGAATCTTCTGTGTTAGAAACATCTTCAGGATTTATCTCACCAAATTCTAGCGATCTAGGTTCACCAAGGGTTAGAAATATCATTACTGAAAATCTTCCTTCTGGACTAATTTCTATAGAAGAACTTACTAATCCAGATGAAGACATATCTCTTCCCAACTCCCCTCAATCGTTAAATCTTAGGGAGCGTGAATCCATTTTCTACAGCCCTATTCGAACTAATCCCTGGTATCTTTCTTTAACTGATTTTTTAGAGAATCCGGGTCTTACTTTTTATCCACCTCGAGCTCCATTTCATCCTACACCCAGAGGTTACTATCCGTCATCTATTATGGCTGGTGAGTCGTCCATGTTTTCGCAAACGCCTGAATCTTTTTTACATGGTGGTCCTTATGTTCCTGCGGGATATCAGTCTTTGTCTGGTACTTTCTCAGGAGAAACTCCTCAACCTATCGAAAATGTGTTATCATCTGGTCTTGGTGGACTTAAAATTGAAACGTCGAACGCAGAGCAAGTTTATATGATGTCTGGTAACGTTCCTAATCCTCAAGCTCAAGGCAGTCAGTTTCCTTCTGGGGGTCAACCTCAGGGAACTCAGTTACCGCCTGGGGGGCAACCTCAGGGTAGTCAATTACCGCCTAGGGGGCAACCCCAAGGTAGTCAGTTACCACCCGGGGCTCAACCTCAAGGTAGCTTTTTCCCGGGACAAACTGTGGATCAATATTATTTTGGGGGGCAACCCCAAGGACAGTACATACCTCAAGGTTACCAACCTCAAGGACAGTACATTCCTCAAGGTCAACCCCAAACTCAATATGCTCCTCAGGGTCCTCAACAACCCCAACTTCAGTACGTGCCTCGAGGTTATCAACCTCAAGGGAAGTACCCAATGCAAGGTTACCAACAGCCTTCTGGTCAACCATCTGTTCAAGGAGCCGGAACTTTACCTTATTATCAACCCTACGTTCAACCAGGTTTTGGTCCTTACATTCAACCTTCTACGAGACAGTACCCCGGAATGATGGTGTGGGATCCGTCCCAATATCAACAGCCTTTGCAGCCTAATGTGCAGTTACCTTATCAACCTGGTCAGCCAATGGTTTCTGGTTAAATTCAGCAACCTGGTCAGCCAGCTATTCAAACTCCTGCACCTAGTTCAGTTCAGTAGGCTGGGCCTAGTACACCTCATACTCCGCCCCAAACTGCTGCGACTGCTGCAACGTCTGTTCAACCTGTTACACCTATTTCTGGAGTGTCTGTAGCCCCGAGTTCGGCTATCCCTGTATCCGGGCAAATCCCTCAAGTCTTTGTACCTCATTCAGGGCCTACAGCTCAGACTACAGTTCAGATGCCTGCAGGACAATCCTGTACAAGTACAGTTGTTACGAGTCAACCTCAGTTTACTTATCAACGGTACCAAGGACAGCCGCAATACGGTCCCTATGTACAGAATCCAAGCTATCAGCCATACCCTGGTTATACTTATCAACAACCTCAGTATGGTCTGATGCATCCTGGTTATCCGGGAGGTTATACAATACCCAATGCTAATCCAATTCCTAGTTATCCTGGGTATCCGCCTCCTGGATCTGCTTTGACTTCTCAAGGTTTTCGTGACCCTAACCGTCAGTTACCGTTCATCGGAACTTTGGACTTACCATATTTGACGCGCCTTACTAATGATCCTATTTTCTATTATCAGAACTGGCCGTCAATGCCTCATAAGTTGCCCAGTGACATACCAAAATTTGAAGGTAAGTCAGGAGAGGATCCATCAAATCATGTGATGACTTATCACCTTTGGTGTGCATCTAATTCTATTATTGATGATTCGATTCGCTTACGTCTTTTCCAAAGGACACTCATAGGTCTTGCAACCAAATGGTACATTGAGTTGCCACGAGGCTCGTTTCATAATTTCAGTCAGTTAGCAACGTCTTTCTTAACTCATTTCCAGTTGCCTGTCAGATACGACAATGGCACAGAATTATTAACTTCACTAAAACAATCTACATCCACGTATATTTCTGATCATATTCATGAGTGGCGACGTAGACGGCGATTGGTGAAGGTTTATATTCCGGATCAAATTTTGGCAGAGTGGTTTGTAAAATCATTACTGCCTAAGATCACTGAAGATGTAGCTAAGGCTGGTGTTGTTACTGAAGATCAAGTAATTGCTCAGGCTCAGTACCTAGACCTCGTTTATACGCAGTCAGGTACTTTACATGAAAAAATTCCTGATTTACCCAAACAAGGTCAAATTGCTGCTCCTCCTTCAGGGTCTCATGCCGCTGACGGTATGATTGGTACAATTAGTTCCAAAAGTAAGAAGAAATCTTCAAAGAATTCTTCTCCAATCATAACTTTACCTGATTCCCCGAAGGGAGAATCCTCTCAAGAAGTTTCTGCCGATATTCATGTCGTTGAAACATCTACGGCAAAATAAAAAACCGGTGGTAAAAAGAAAGGGAGGAATAAAAACAAGAAAAATTTGAAAGAGAAAACAGATAGAGAAGAATCCAATGATGAGAAACGTAAACCTCGTTATCCTTGCTTCATTTGTGAACAAGATCACTTCACGAAAGAATGCCCATATCGAGAAGAGGTTACGAAACTCATTAAAGGATCGCAACAACCTGCTGTCTTGAAGGATCCTTTTCGAGTTCAAGATAGTAAGATGATTGGTTCTTCCTCGACCACTTTAGAAGAGCCTATTATGATGATGTCTCATATAAGGGTTGCGACGCGATCGCAAGATTACGGTTCTAAGAATCCGGTTGATGGCAAAGAAGGAGAGTCTTCCAATGCCAACGCATCAAATACAACTCCTCCTGTTTCTGGTCCGCTACAGATCGAGAAACAAAATCCAGACTTGATAATCAAGCCGCCTGCTAAAGGTGTTCTTCGTAAATCAACTTTCAATCCACATGCGAGAGCTGCTCAGAATTACAACATTGTTGAAGATTTAGCTATTTCTCCTTCAGCAATGTCGGCTTTGGAAGTGCTGCAGTCGTGTCCAGCACAGCGTAAATTGTTATTGTCTGCCATAGGAGCTGTTGATGTTAATGATTCTAACCTTATAATCTTTGATTTAGAAACTAGTACACCACGTCTTCCTCATCAAATGGCTTTCCAGATTCCAGTGTTAGTCAAAAACAGACCTATTTTTCGGACTGTGATTGATGAGGGAGCTTCAACGTGTATTATGTCGCTTCGGTGTTGGAAATCTCTTGGTTCTCCTACACTTAACCAATCTCCGACGATTCTAAAAGCTTTTGATGGTCGAGGTTTTCAACCTTATGGTATTTTGCAGGATTTACCCATAGGGGTTGAAGGAAAAATTGTTAATCTAGATGTGGAGGTGGTTGATGCCCCTCTAGATTACAACCTTCTACTGGGTCGTAGTTGGTCTTATGCTATGACTACTGTTGTCTCTTCGGTCTTTCGACTTATAAAATTTCCATATCAAGGAAGGATCGTGACAATAGATCAGTTAACTTATTTTTCGTCAGACCCAGCCTCTGCAGAAACAATCCAGCATGTTGGTAAAACGACTATCTCTTATAAGGATGTTGGAGTAGGTTTGATTAAAGATTCTGGTTTGCTAGGAACTTTTTCCTTTCCTCCTCCTAACGTATCGTCTTCTACAACAACTATTCATATGATTTCGTCAGACACAGTTTTGACTGATGATCCTTGGATACTACCTTCGGAATCCGAGATTGACTCATTTGATGGCGTGATGCCTTTGAGTCCATTTGAAATTGCGTACCAGACTGTACAATCTTTTTCCAACACCTTTTCAACCAAAATTGATCCAATGAATGGGATCCAAGAGGAATCACTTTCTATTTCTAGTTCAGACGCAACGACATTTCCTGAAATTGTTCATACGGATGAGCAAATTCGTGAGTTTTTGTCTGTTGATGATTTACCATGGGAAGATCTCCATCATAGGTCTTCATTCTTACCTGAATTAGATCATTTTGAAAATGATTTCGCTTCAATTTTTACTGCTGAATATGCCAAGGAACCTCAGAATCCATTAAAAAATCCTGATTCTGAGTTAAATTTGAAAATATATCTAGAACGGTTCCAATTGACATTTCAGTAAAACCAGGAATAATTGAAAACATTCATATAGGTGCTTGTTGTTCAGACGAAGAAATTCAGACTTATAAAGCCCTATTTCAAGAATTCCGTGACGTGTTTGCCTGGTCTTACGAAGAAATGCCAGGAATTGATCCATCGATCGTAGTACATGAAATTAAGACTTACCCGGATGCTAAACCTGTTCGTCAACGATTACGTCAAATACATCCTAGAAAAGCTGCTGCTATAAAATTTGAAGTTGAAAAATTACTTCGAGCAGGATTCATTTATCCAATTCCTTTAACGGATTGGGTATCGAATATTGTTCCTGTGACTAAAAAACAAGGAACAATAAGAGTATGTATCGATTATAGGGATATTAATTGAGCGTGTCCAAAGGACAATTATCCAACTCCCTATATCGATCAGATAATCGACGATTGTGCTGGGAGTGAACTATTCTCTTTTATGGATGGTTTTTCCGGCTACAATCAAATAAACATACTCCCTGCAGATCAACCTAAAACAACTTTCATTTGTCCATGGGGAACATTTGCCTATTGTAAACTACCTTTTGGACTTAAGAACGCTGGAGAAACTTTTCAACGGGCCATGTCTTATGCGTTTCATGACATTAAGCACATTGTTCAACCATATCTTGATGATTTACCTGCTCATTCATCACGTAGGGCCGATCATCCCACTCATTTAAGAGCAATTTTTATGAGATGTCGGCATTATCGGATAAGGTTGAATCCGCATAAATGTGTTTTCTGCGTAGAATCGGGTCGTTTGCTGGGATTTGTTGTCTCAAAATCAGGCATTCGTGTTGATCCTTCGAAGGTCGAAGCTATTGTTAAGTTGCCTCCTCCTTCGACATTGCGCCAACTCCAGAGTTTGCAGGGGAAAGCAAACTTTTTACGTAGATTTATTCAGAACTATGCCGAGCTTGCAAAGGGTTTTACCCGGTTGTTGAAACAAGACATTCCGTTCTTTTGGGACGAGGTCACTGATCGATCTTTTGATGCACTTAAACACGCGTTGACCCATGCACCGTTATTGCATCCTCCCAACTACAACCAGGATTACATTCTATATCTCGCTGCTTCTCATTCCACTATTGGGATGGTACTAGTTCAGGAAGATGAATCTCACAACGAACATGTGATTTATTATCTTAGTCGAAATTTAAATCCGACTGAAATCAAATATACACATGTGGAGAAATTGGCCTTGGCAGCTGTTCAAGCTGTCCAACGTTTTCGACATTACATATTGTTACGTAAAACCACAATAATTTCTGATTGCAACCCTATGATGTATATTTTGACCAGACAATTGCTAGGGGGCAAATATTCTAAATGGATAGTTATCCTACAAGAATTTGACTTGGAATTTGAAAAATCTAAGGCAAAGAAATCTTTGGTTTTTGCGGAACTAATGTGTGATTTTCCCTCTACTGATATGGAAACAGTGGTAGAAGAGTCCATTGTGGACGAATCTTTGTTTCTTATCAGTACGCTTGATCCATGGTATGGGGATATTATTGTATATCTCCAAACCCAATCTTTTCGGCCTGAAATTTCACGAACTCAACGACGGAAAATATGCTTCCAATCCCAACAATATAACATCATTGGTGATACTCTTTATCGACGAGGAGCGGATTCTGTTTTCCGACGTTGTTTAACTCATGAAGAAGCTGAAAAAGTACTCAATGACTGTCATTCTGGAGCATGTGGCGGTCATATGTCTGGGTATGCCACTGCCCAAAAGATATTGCGTGCAGGTTATTTCTGGCCAACATTATTTAAAGATTGCATTTATGCGGTTCGGAAATGCCACAACTGTCAAATTTTTGATAGGAAAATGCGCGCGCCACCCGCTCCTCTTCACCCTATAATTGTTGTTGGTCCATTTGCAAAATGGGGTATCAATTTTATCACATGTAACCCTCACTCGGCCGGGGGGCATGCCTATATTATTCTCGCAGTAGATTATTTTACGAAATGGGCCGAGGCGATGCCTACATATTCAGTTGACGGCAAGACTGCTGCAACATTCGTGTTCAATCACATAATTGCTAGGTTTGGTGTTCCTCAAGCTATTATTACAGATCATGGAAGTCATTTTCGGAACATCATGATGACTGAATTAACAGAACAACTTGGCCTACGCCACGATAATTCCACTCCTACTATCCACAAGCAAATGGTCTGGTTGAAGCTATTAATAAAGTTTTAGTCACCATGATTAAACGAATCATTGGTATTCACAAGACGAATTGGCATTCCATGTTATTTTCAGCGCTTTGGGCATATCGAACCTCAGTCAAAACATCAACGAGTTTCACTCCTTTTCAACTAGTTTACGGTTTAGAAGCTGTGCTACCAATTGAATGCGAAATACCGTCATTAAAATTAGCCATAGAATTACTTCCAGCTATGTCTGAAGAGGAAAAACGTTTCTTGTACTTGGCCCAATTAGATGAGAATCGGCGAAGTGCTGCAATAGCAAACGAGGCTCATGTTAAAAGGATAAAAGCTCGGTATGATAGAAATGTGACCCCTCGAAATTTTTCAGAAGGAGACCTAGTTTTACTTTATGATCAAGCTAACGACAAGCTAGGAGCTGGAAAATTCGTGCCTATGTGGCATGGTCCTTACATTGTGAAACGAAAGTTAGCAAAAGGGGCCTATGAGTTAGTAGATTTTGATGGTGTCCCTTTAGATAAACCCAGAAATGGGCTTTATCTAAAGAGATATTACGCTTAAACAAGGTGTGGAGATTTTTTTGTTAGTTTTAGATTTCTTTACTGTTGGTGTGTTTTAGATTAAAAAGTGTGCCTAGTTTAGAAGTGTGTTTTTCACTATGACTGCTTATCTGAGTTTTACTCTTGATATTGCAGATGTCGACGTCTCTTCAAACCTACATTGGTTTTGCTGATGGTGCTTGTCGTAGTACACGGAATATTTCTTCCGCGGCTTGGGTTATCTATTCACCCTCTGACGAGTTAGTATCCATGCATGGGGTAAGCCTTGGTCAAACAACAAATAACATTGCCGAGTATAGTGCAGTGATTGAGTTATTATCTGAGTCCATATCATTTGGAATTTGGAGTTTGATTGTAAGGTTGGATTCTGAACTTGTTGTATTACAGCTTAACAGGGTTTATACCATTAGAAATCCGGTGTTATTACGGTTATTTTTGAGAGTTTGTCTCTTGGAACGTGAGTTTGATTACATTGAATATCAGCATATTCCAAGACGTTTAAATACATTAGCAGATTCAATTGCTTCTAGTATGATAAATAGACATTTGCAATAATTAAAAGCAGTAAAACAAAAAACATTCATTCATGTACGCAGATAGCCGTAAAAAATAGTGATATATATCATAGGAGTGTGTTCAAAAAATATACATCGTCTTCGATCATAGGTTGGAAACACCTTATGATCGGCAAAAATGATAACACAAAAGTACAAAAATGAGTCTACATGATCATCTCATCACTGATGATGATCTCGATAGGAAACAACTGCTCGAGCCACCCTGCATAGGAACCTCCTGAAAGGTCCTGGGACTCCAATCACATATCTTTGAAGCCTGAAGGGAATGTCATCTATACTCGTCTCTGGTATATCTAGAGTCAAGTGCTCTAGATGATGTTCCAAATCAGTCAAAATTTCTACTGATTGGCCTGCTGGGGCTGGTGCGGGCGCAAATGGTTGCCTCCTCTCGAAAGGTTGGAGATGAGATGGACGTTGTGGACCCACATCTGTATTTGAAAAACTTTTGGTTATTAGTTTTCTAA
Source organism: Pinus albicaulis (assembly GCA_034641835.2). Lineage (NCBI taxonomy): Eukaryota > Viridiplantae > Streptophyta > Pinopsida > Pinales > Pinaceae > Pinus > Pinus albicaulis. Next base: position 4,955 of record JAXQQM020057924.1, on the reverse strand, counting down.
GACGATAAAAAATTAAAAAATTTAGAACTTAGCAAACGTTGAAAAATGTTTTACCTGAATCGTCCCACTGTTCCCCTGCAGGGAGAGACATCTCTCTATCTCCGCGGAAATCTATCCCTGCATACGGAAAATCCTCTATCGTAAAAATTTGGCGATCCAGCCAATGAAAATATGAAGCAGGGAATCGTACAATCTCGGTGCCCTCGATAGCATGACGAGCCATCAGCGCGGACCAGCGAACCATTCTTGGTTCTCGAAGTCGACCGGCATCAACTGAAATACTCTGTGGAGCTAACTGAGGGACCCTCTCCAAAGCAAAAGAAACGACAATGGAACCATATCCAAAGTTTTTTAGTTTCCCGGTTTTTTCTCTGGTAAGTTGGCCTTTTATATTTTCCAACACAGCTTCGCACCAGTTGAAGATGGTGCCACGAAAACAGTCCACAGCAATGCGCATTTGGGAACCAGTAGCTACATGAAGCGCGGCGCTCCCACATAGTTTGGTAACAGTGAATGCTATAACTTTCAATTCAGGACGGATGATATGTTTTATGTCAATCCGTTTGTCCCGAGGATCTGCCTGATCATTGCAAAATTCGAGTTGAAGACTAGCGACAGTCTGGCCACCTGGCCTAGTCCCAGACAAAGATACATGTTCGCCCCTCTTGGACAAACCAGTCAAAAAGTATATATCCTCCAGCTCAATTTCGAGCCGGTGGCCACCAATGAAGAAACACTGGTCCTCCACGTGCCATCTGTCTACCAACCATGTTAAGAGTTCCACTTGTGCCCTCATGCCAGAGATGGCCCAGAATTTGTATAAGCAGCATGATTTTAATGCCCTTTGTGTGGGCAAATGGAGTATTGCAGCTTCATCCACTTCCTCATGTTCCCTTTCTCACCAAATAAGCATCTTGTTAATCCTGCAACACAAAATAAGGCATATTAGCATGATTTCATTTGAAAACTTTTGGCAGAAATTTGAGAAAACTATGCTTGAATTTTAACCGCGCGGGTACCGCACCCGCCCTTTGTAAACAGAGCGTAGCTCCGCACGAAAGGTGTGTGCCGGGTGCGGCACTCCCGATTTTTTCCCGTTCAGAAAAAATCGGGGTCCGCAGGCAACCTGTGTCCCGCCTGCGGACCCCGCAGGCGCATTTTTTGACCTATTTTTGCCCTAAAAAATCAAACTAAAGCCTAAAAACGAATTTTAAACGGATGAAAAGCAAGATAAGGAGGTCGTGGATTACCTGGGGCTGACGATTTTCGATTCCAACGGTTGAATTTTCCAGAATCTTCACGGGAACTTTTTATCCAAAAGCTTTTTACTTTTCACTCTGCAACTAAACGGTAAAAATGAAATAGAAAAAGTCCTTTTTATAAGTTTTTTCGAATGAATGAATTATAAATTTATTTATTTTTCACTTTAAAAGGGATATTTTTGAAAGCATTTTTATTTATCTTAAACAGGTATGTGTAATGTTTTGAGTTTTTGTGCAGAAACAAGATTTTTCAGGTGAAATAATCATTTTTCAACAAAGAGCATACTTTTATCACTTTTTCGGACTCTTTCAAAAAATTTTACGAAAAAGCGAAACCTTGGAGTCCTCTTTAAGCCCTTTTCAGACTCTCTAAATATGAAAAGATTGCCGAGTACTTGACTATTCAAACTCGTTAAAGTAAATGAACAGTCGTCCCTTCAGTATAAGTTTACCCCTTTTATGGACTGAAATGGACTATTTACGAAAAAGGTATACGTTGACTAAATACGGTCGATAGAGTTCTCTCCCGCATTATTTTATCCTTTTTCGGGCTCGAGAGACTAAATTTACGAAAAAGAACACCCATGGAGTTTTCTTAAGTTTTTCTTCTGACTCCCTAAAACTGAAAAACACCGAGTTTCTCCTATATTGGACTCGTTAAAACTTAACAGTAAAGGACCTGTTTAATTTTCAACAGGAACGAACCACTCCTTCTTAGGGTTTGAATTTTAAACTAAGTTGGACTCACCCGAAGGGTGAGCTTATAACCAAGCAAATGTTATCCTCCTCAAGCTTGTCAAAAATAAAGAGGTACTTGCCAGAAATGGTGGGGGAAAAGAGAGAAAAATGAGCATGTTTGTTGTATTTTAAAATTGTCCGAAAACTCAGTCAACCACTCTTGGACACGACACTTATATTCACCTGGGTTGGGAAATCCTTTGCCTAACAGTTAATCAAACCACATTGAAAAGTCTTCAGCCGGTTTCTGGGTATTAGCTTTGGGTCAATTGTCACCAAGCCATCTGCAGTGTCGTTATGTGTCCAAGAGAACAGTTCAAATAAAACCATTCATCTGCAAAATATCTGTCATCCATCATTGACCATCCCTGAGTCAGTCCTTGCCAACATATTTTAAAAACTTGATCTATGATTTCGTGTTGTGGGCTTGCCTACGACAGATCGCTTTCTATCGACATCAGCACATTATCTAGGAAGTTGATCCAGAAATCGTCAGTACCTTGAAATCTGCATGCCTCAATGGCAGGTTTCTCGCTTTCGACGACAGGTTACATCAATGACCTTCGATCGAATGACTCCGTGACATGTTCGACTTCAACTCATTCATTCACATTTCATGGACTGTACTGAGTACTTTGAGAGCCATTGACATTACTGGTGGTTTCTCTCACACTTGTTAACAGTTCACATCATTGACTGGTAATCAATTGGTTTCTACCATGTTCGACTTCAATACATTCATTCACATGGATAGAATCGTACTGGTTCGAGATACGGAAATCAAGACCCTGGATCTAGTTTCTACCATCCAGGCTGCGAGGAATTTTGCTGTCATCTATACAGTAGACTTTTGATAAACAGATGGCTGCGTCCATACTGTGTCTACATATATTTGTACTATGATGTATTCAAAATCATTCCTGTATCAGAACGATTTCAGTTAGTTTATAGTTAGTTTTTATCTGAGTATGGGAATGCCTACCTCAGTGATGACATATACATGTATATATTTTGCATTGAATGTTTTTACAGGTACCGACTGGGGTGTCCACAGGATGATCTTTGAAATGATAAAGTATTGCACTCTTCATATATGACAGACTATAGCTTCATCTATTACAGACTTTGCACTTTAGGGGGCAATTTGTTACACTGAAAACTGTCACCTTGACATTCTGCTGACCGTATGAGCTCATTATTACTCATACTTCCTCCTTTTACAAGTCTAATATACCAGCTCCTCATATCAAGCTTCAAAATCAGAAGAAAATCCCTAAAATCCCCTAAGAATTGGTATCGCACTTTCTCTATGCATTCCCTGCGGTCCCGCACCTAAATCTCAGCCTGCATGCGGAATCATACCACACGTTCTTTGTGTAATGGGTGCGGACCTCTGTAAAACATAAAAAGGCGAGAAAATGAAGATAAAAAGTGAATTCCAGGTGAATTCTAGAAGATTCTAGACGGGAATTTTCGGAATGGATACGCTTTGAAGCTGGTTCATGCATCCGTCTCTTAATGGAGCTAACCCCTTGATGTAAGGAGCTTATCCCTTTGAAGGAGGATTCTATCCCTTCATATTTGGAACTAGAAACCTCCTCTCTTTCACTATAAAAAGAGGCCTTGGGTAGCCTCAAAGGGAGTTCAAGCTTATAAGATTTGAAGTTAAATGTTGTTGAGATTTAGACTTGAGTAACTTAAGACTTTCTGTGAGGTTAAATCACTTATCCTCATTTGTCTTAGTTCAAAGAGTGCAATGCTTGTCAGAGTAAAGGAGATTCCTGCTTCGGACCCCGGGAGGACCTGCACAACATCAAGGCATAGGTTGTAAAGGTTTTCTAGGTATGCTTTTGATGACTATTTCAGTGGCTTTTTAATAGAATTTGTGAACCTTTTTGTATCATGAATTTGGAAAGTAATAAGGAACCATAACAAAACATGTGAGAATTGATATGCAAGACTTAGCCACTGATAATGGTTATTTTCTGTACAGGAAAAGGAGAAAACGAGGAATTTCCGTTCCAAAGGAAAGGACAAAGTCGAGATAACTGCTGTCCCTCTGAACGAGAACCGAATGCAAACAAGGCTAAATAGATTACAGCAAATCGGCTCGGAAAAGAAGGAGAAGACACCAGCTCGGCGCCAAAGAAAGGAAAGGATGAAGAATTAACAGTTTGGCGAATCCCTCAGGATCTTCGATCCTGAGGGATCGCTGCTTTATTTATCATGTTACTTGGACATCTCCGCCATCACCTTTATATAAAGGGACAACACTGTTAGCTTGATAGATAGGATACGCTTTTATGTAATTTTCTGTAAAACATCAACTTTGATTATTGAGTCTCGTTGAGAACTGGTTCAATGTATTTTTGACCGATGCATTAATAAAAGCTTGGTGATTATTTCATCTCTGCGTCTGGATTAACTTAAAGCGGTGTATCCTTGGAGGCTAAGGGCCCGGCCCCGAAGGACACTTGCTTCTGTACCATTACGACTTGACTTTTGTGTGGTTTGTTTATCATTGTTATTTGGTAATTTGATATGCTTTATAAGTTCATATTACATGCTTTGTTAAAGATTGAATCATTGAGGTTTTTTACAGATAGAATCGTGTGTTGACTCCGCATCAAGTTATTAATCCTTTCAAGAGTTAATTGCATGTTCTTACTGTTTTGTTACAGAGCTGTTATACTAAACGTTCGTGTTGTGCGCGTTTCTGATTTATCAGTACTGTTCCATAATTCATTAATAGTTATTGCTGTTCCATTAGTGTGATTTGTGTGAATTGCTTTTAGAGTGAAAGAATGTTATTTGATTGCAAAGAATGCATTTGAGTTAATAGATTAAGTTTGGTTACAACCTGCGGGACTTAGTTATTCAATTGCTGTTCCATTTTAGACTTGCTGTTCTATTTCAGAATTGTTGTTCAATCCTTTATTTGCTTTGCTATTCCAT